>CM059199.1:47179546-47231789 GCA_030323885.1 Branchipolynoe longqiensis | reverse complement strand
ATCCTTATTGTGGACTATTATTCGAAATACCCAGACTTCATTGAATTATTACAGTTGTCTAGTAAGGCCGTCATTAACGCGTTAAAACAAACCTTTGCGAGATTCGGTATCCCCAAATTTGTTGTGTCGGACAACGGTCCTCAATTCAGTAGTCTAGAATTTCAACAATTTGCTGAGTTATATGGTTTCGTGTCTGTGTACACGAATCCAATGCATGCCCAGAGCAATGGACAAATAGAGCGTTGTGTGCAGACTGTTAAACGAATTATTATCTGCCGGGCATTCAATAGTGAAAGAGTGCTAAACTGAATATAGTGCGTCAGTGACCATTAGTCTCTATTATTATTTTTTTTTTTGTGACAAGTTTTTTTATTCTGCCCATAACATATAAGCTCCCATGTGGGTGCTTGTTTTCAACGCTGGACAGCTGTGATACTGGATTGGGCTGGTCCCTCACTCAGGAGTGTTTACCTGATCTTTCTCGGGCCAACCTTTGCTGTTTTGGGTGTTAGTAGTTTCTATATTATTTTTTATAAATTTTCCTAACCTGTATATGCGGTCTTCACTGCTCGTATTATGACTTTATTACTTTAGCCCACTACAGCCCTACCATCTGTTGATAACTGTCGAAACCGTGCAGTAGCTTCGACCCCAGTGTGATAAGCACGAGGGAGAACCGCCAATGCCATCAAAGAACAATACTTATCATGTAACATCGACGTCCAAGAGAGCAGTGGCACAAGCTGATGAGTTTTTGCGAATCTCGACTGATACCAGAGGACCGACGACACGCCCGAGCCGTCTGTGAGCGCTTCTTAGTCGACTTGCACAGTCCGCGGACAACAAAAGAGAATAAAAAATGTTGCAATGCTTCATAAGAATTTCTAAATTAGTGAGTATGTCAAACCGGCATAATGTGATGTGGCATGTTTAGGAATTTTAAATTGTGGGGTGATAGCGCAAAATCGACGTGTATGTGTCACTACCACCACATACATTTTCAATGCTTCATAACAAATTGTAATTAGCGAGCGTATAAAGCCTGCATAATATTAGTGGCGTGTAATATTTGTACGCTTGTAGCACGGGTGAAGCAGCGACATAGGCATTTATCTGTCATTATCACCGCCTAACAACGTCAATGGAGTAGAAATAATACTTGCACTACCTCAGATGAAATTCCCTTATTAAAGATGAGTTGATCAAAGCTGACAGCAATTTCCTTAATTCGTGAGGATGACTAATTTCTATTTCTATGTACCCACTGCCAGAGTGGCTGTAGGTGAGCAGAGGTAAGTAACACTGTGACAAAGTTAATAAAATAAAATAATACCACTTGCACTACTTGCTGAGATTCTGTTAATTAGGACGAGTCATGATGTGCCTAATTATTATTAGAGTGCTAAGTGAGAAAATGAGCCGCTGTCACCTCGGAAAACGCATACGAAAAACGTGAAAGAACAATTGCCGTAATAAACATTCCACTGCTTCAATTATATTATTTAGGACTATTCACTACTAATAATAAATACTGTAAGTTAATGTAACTCAATTCTGTTATTCATGAGAGTGCTAAGTGAGGAAATGACCCGGTGAGCAGCGGTTGCTGTTACTTCGCCCTCGGTAAACACATCCGTTGAATCTGTTATCTACCAAAGAACTTGAAGCAGAAAACCTCCAACTGCCTCAATTCCGTTATTTAGGACTAATGAGTACTGACACAAATTCTGTAATGTATGAGCTGACTTAGAAGTAAAGAGAGAGTACTAAATTGAAGCGCAATGAGCCGGTGAGCAGCAAGGTTACTGTCATGTCGGTGTGCCGCACAGAGAACTGCATCGTTGACACCCACTGACCCATGTGCAGTGTGTGTACATCACTGGGTGAACATGCCCTCAGCAACCTGCCGTCTTCTATCATTGTGAAAAACATTTTCGACCAGGCCAGGTATGCAGGCCAATCCCAGTCTGCTGCCATGTTCGATATCTGCTCCATGTGGTCTCGAATTAGGCCGGCCCACGCCCTCGGCACTGCTGGGTCTTTGCACATCCTGCTTAATGCTGAGTAGTATTCGTGCCACACGCTCTCTCCCAGTCCCACCTTCCCTTTCCTGTCTCCCCTTATCACGAACAAATGCGGCATTAGTTGTTTCCTACCTCTCCTCCTGTAGTACGTTTCACCCGCTAGATCCAGTAGACTGTCAATTGCTTCTCGGCTGTCCGTCTCCCCATCGGAAGAGGGTGAGCGCCTGTCATAACGGCTCCTATTCGTCTGTGGGCGGGATTCATCTTGATCCTTTGCTACTGCGTAGTTACCGGGGGAATGCCTCCGATGTCTTTGCTCGGGCGAGCGCCTGCTGGGTCCGTTATCCGGTGAGCGTCTGCCTCGTTCGTTATCCGGTGAGCTGAAACTCCGGCGGCTCGATCAGGGTCTCCTACCTCGTGCTGGAGTCGGTCTTGCCTCCTTTCGGTTCGTTTCTTCCCCTATCACTGTAATTCTAGGGGAGCACTTCCTTTTGTTCATATTTAACTTGACTGCTTCCATTCGGTCCATTAGCCCGGAGGTGGCGATCTGAATTTGTTGCGCTAGTGTGTCGGCTATCGTCTGCTTGATTACATCCAGCTGGTCTTGTGCGGTGTCTGGCCGGTTGGCGAGTTGCTCGTTAATGGTGGCCATTGCGTTGGTTGCTACGGTGGGTTTGTTTATTACCGAGCGTGGTCGTCCTTTGGCCCTCGGCGTGGTTGGTGGCATATCAGTCTCCTCCTCTGGTTCTTTCCTCTGTCGCTTGTTCGATTTGGGCATCTTGCTGGATTTATAAAAAAATAAGTATGGGGGGTCAGCTCGTGTTGTCCGAGCTGCGTCTTGAGAATAAGTGCCGGTCAGCCTAGTTCTCCGAGAGGTGGCGTTCAGGCCAGTTCACCGGATACCCGCTAGGGTCGTTAGTTCAAATCCAATCAAGAGATGGTGCCACCAGTAGTCCCCTCTCCGTGCCAGAATTACCCAATGTTACAGGCGTAACATGGACAATTCATAACACTGGAGACCGAATTAGTGCAACATACAATATTTTTATTTATAACCTATGCAGCACAAGGTTCTGCAATGTACATACATCCAAAGCATATGTCCTTATTCAGGTATTTTACACTCAGTGGTGATTCACATAATCATTTTGATTAAATCACTTATAATATTTGCACACCATCACCATAGTATATAGCCGTGTTTACACGGGGAATTGTGAAACGATGTAGACAAAGCGATTCATATGAAGCGTTTTGGAAGCGTGTTTACACGGCGGAGTTGAAAAGTGTGTCGACGCCGGGAATCAGCAGGCGCCTGTAGCCGGCTAGCACTGCTGTTTGTTTTGTTTACACTTGGTGATTCGACGCCGATTTTGCTGCTACGGTAATATCGCTTGGAATTTAAGGTTAATTTAATTAAATTTCATTATTTGAGGATGTAATTCTGTTAAATATGATCGCATTTAATAGATTTCGGCCTAATTGGGCCCTAACACTGCCGGGTACAAGCAAGTAGTTACTGCTCCATCTGTTGCTGGCAAGCCCTACTATTTTATACTATCGCCGCCCGGGAACCAGCTGAATCGCTTCAAATAAACCACCTCCCGAGGTGGTATAGATGAGGCGTTTCATATGAAGCGATTCAGCCCTAAAACGCCACAGAACCGCGTCTACACGGAAAATGTGAGTCGATCTAGGCAAGGCGTTTCATATGTGGCGTTTTAAATCTCCCGTGTAAACACAGCTTATGTCATAGAAGAGACTTTGTGTGACCTTTAGCAAGCATCAGTATATTTTTACAAATTCCAGATGTATTTAATTTTAATTTGACAGATATCTCTCAGGGTACCATATACTTGGTTTAATATAGCACAAAATTAACACTTTTAATACCTGAATCAACATAACTCTTTTTCTTACTTGCGAAACATTATCAAATTTGTACAGTTAGTCCAGAACTATCGGGAGATCACCAGTGATCACGTCCCCCTTTTTTATTTTGAAAATTTGGCATATGAGTTGAAATTTGACCGTTTTCTCCTCAAATTGTGCAGGTAGACAGACATCGACTGTCAATCCCAACCATCAAACTGCAGCATATCAGGCACTCAGCCTGCTAAATAATAAATTATTATAGCTTGTAGGGAAAGGGTGGCGGTATTAAGTACTTGAGGTGTCCACTTCTTCAATACATTACATGTACTACTATATTTGTATGTATCTATATGTTGTTACACACTACGGAACCCTTGCATCAATTGTTTTACTCTGAATTCTTTACTATTCAATGTTTCTCAACATGTGTTCTGTTGAGAGAATAGTAAAACTGTAAAACTCACTGAGGCTTGTGTCGATACTACTGGGTGTGGGTATCCACTGGTGGTGCTGCCACCTGACGGTTTGTGTATGTACTAAGGCATGCCATCTTGGATGGTGCATGCTGGGAATAAACTACTCTAACCCAGCTATACAAATGTGTGCAGTGATCTTTTCATGGTGCCAGGAGTAAAAAGCAAAGGTAAGGAATATGGAGTCAGTTAAGCCACCAGAAGCCCTCAGATTAAATGAAGGGAATGTGGCAGAGAGATGGGAGACATTTAAGGACGCTTTTGAGTGGTACGCCATGGCCATAGGAGTCACAGATGGGGCAAGGAAAACAGCCCTACTGCTGACAACAGCTGGCAGGGAAGCCATAGTGACCTACAAGACATTCAAATTTGAGGCGGCCCACAAAGTAGGTGACGTGGATATACTGGCAGAGGACAAACTAGACTTCAACTGTGTGGTCAAAAAGTTCGACGAAATTTGTCTGCCGAAGAAGATACCCACACCCAGTAGTATCGACACAAACCCCATCTACGAGCGTTGGTTGTTCAACACCATGGTGCAGAAGGAGGGCCAGGCAGTGGAAGCCTTCATTACGGACCTGCGAACGCAGGTGGCCATGTGCGACTACGATACGGAGGATGAGTTTGTGTGAGACAGACTCGTAGTGGGCATTAGAGACAGTAAGTTGACAGCCAAAATGTTCAGGGACCGCAAGTTGTCTCTAGAGAAGGCCGTGGAGATATGCAAGTCATCCGAGGTCATTGACAGCCGCATGAAGGTAATGAACCCGCTAGAGACAGAGGCGGTCAGTGTGGTGAAGGCCCGCCATGACAGTCAACGGCGCGGTAGTGACACTCGGCAGCGTGGTGACAGTAGACCACGCGGCGGCGGAGCACCATCCCGGGGATGGGAAGCCACAGCAGCGTCCCCACAGGGGAGCGACCCAGGCGAGGAATACGATTGCAAACGCTGTGCCACACGTCACAAGAGGCGCCAGTGTCCGGCCTACGGAACTAGATGCATTAAGTGTGGGTTCAGAGGCCACTACACCCGGTTGTGTCACACTAAGGTGAATATGGTCCAAAGTGAAGAAGTAAACAGCAGTGAGGGTGCGTTGGACTTGGGGGAAGGAATGTGGATCGGCACAGTCACACCCAGCATCAACGAGGTCGTGATAAACAAACAGTGTCGATGGTTACACACCCTCCAGGTTGGACGGTCACTGATCACAGTGAAGTTGGACACGGGGGCGGAGGCAAACCTTCTAAACGTACAGGAGTACAGAGGGTTGCCAGAGAGGCCGACCCTGCAACCGGCTAATGTGCGCCTGTCGGATTACAATGGGGCAAGTATAAATGACATTGGGTCCTGTGTGCTAAGGGTCAGTGTGAAGGGCAAAGAGTATCCGGTGAGATTTGTCGTTGTGGATAACGGGCCAAGCCTGCTGGGATCAGCAGCCTGTGAGAGGTTGGGCCTAGTCAAACGGGTGGACAGCATACAGCAATGCAGACGCAGTATGGAAGACTTTGTGGCAGACACAAAACAGTACACCATACCGGAAGTGAAGGGCCAGCTCTCGGCTCTACCATTTGTCCACAAGATAGTCATCAAAGAAGGAGCCCGCCCTGTCATCAGGCTAGCCAGAAGAGTGCCAATATCACTGAGGGAGTCCCTGAGAGAGGAGCTGGACCGAATGGAGAAGCTAGGAGTGATACACCGCCAGGAGGAACCCACGGACTGGGTGAGTGACATGGTGGTGGTTAAAAAGAGCAATGGAGCGCTCAGGGTATGCCTGGATCCTAAGGATCTCAATACAGCAATCAGCAGGGAACAGTACCAGCTTCCCACGAGGGATGAGATCTTCGCGGAGATAAGCGGAGCAACACACTTCAGCAAGCTTGACGCCTCGCAGGCCTTCTGGCAGGTGAAACTGTCAGAGGATTCGAAGGCCCTAACAGCATTCAACACCCCGTTTGGCAGGTACGCATACGACAGACTTGCTTACGGACTGTGCTCGGCGCCCGAAGTGTTCCACCGGACGATGGAGCAAATGTTTGGGGATCTAGAGGGGGTCCGTGTGTTTATGGATGACATTCTAGTGTGGGGGCCAGATGAGACAGTACACCAAGCGAGGCTGGACAGTGTGAAGCAGAGGATTAACAAATACGGACTGCTGATGAACTGGGAGAAGTGTCAGTTAAACAAGTCAGAGATAACATTCATAGGTGAGACATTATCGAATAAGGGGATTAGCCCGTCACCAGAGATCATCTCTGCCATTATGAACATGAAGAAGCCGACGAGCAAAGAGGATGTCCAGAGAGCACTCGGCTCGATAAATTATGTGGGGAAGTTCATCCCAAACCTTGCAAATAAATGTGTGAATCTAAGGTCTCTTCTATGTAAAAAAAGTCATGTGGAACTGGGGGCCAGAACATGAGTCCGAATGGGCTGACATCAAAAGCATATTAGCATCAATGCCGGTGATGGCCTACTATGACCCAAAGTTACCAACCAAGGTTTCCACAGATTCGTCTAAAGACGGCCTGGGTGCAGTCCTCTTACAGTGGCACAACCCAGACTGGAAGCCAGTAGTATATGGGGCACGGGGTCTGACAGAATGCGAGCAGCGCTATGCACAAATCGAGAAGGAATGCTTGGGACTAGTCTACGGGTGCGAGAAATTTCACGGGTACATATACGGGTTAGAAAAAGTAACGTTAGAAACAGATCACAAACCACTAATCCCACTTTCCAAAAAACCATTAAATGACATGACACCCCGCATACAAAGGTTAATGTTAAAACTGCAAAGGTACAGGCATGAGCTAGTGTGGACCCCGGGGAAGCATCTCTATAGAGCCGATACGTTGTCTAGGGCTAACAGGTCACAGGGTAAACGATCCAGTACAGAGGTAGAGGTCGAGGCTCAGGTAAACATGGTATACCAGGCAGTGTCAGCGACACAAGCACAGCTAGACAAGATAGCCACAGAGACGTGTAAGGATGAGGTACTCTTAGCAGTAAAGAACAACATACTAAACGGATGGGAAAATGGGGAGTGCCCCGCATATGCCCCATTCAGGGAAGATCTCTGTATAGTAAATGGCCTAATTCTTAAGGGGGACCGCATAATCATTCCAGTCAGCATGCGAAAGGAGATGCTGAAAAGGGTGCATGAGGGTCATTTGGGCATTGAGAAACAGAAACGTGTGGCAAGAGATGCAATATATTGGCCCAACATGAACAGGGACATAGAGGAGAGTGTCCAGGGGTGCTCAGTGTGTCAAAAGTACAGGCCAGCTCAGGGCAAAGAATCATTTTCCACGGAGGAAGAGAAAATAAAGTGGGGACCCTGGGAGAAAGTCGGAGCAGATTTATTTCACTGGGAGGGGAACGAGTATCTAATATGCATAGATTACTATTCCAACTACCCCGAAATTACAATGCTGGCGAGCACATCGTCAGAGACAGTAGTAACCCACCTAAAAAGTATGTTTTCCAGACATGGGATTCCCCAAAAACTGGTGACGGACAATGGGTCCCAGTTCAGCTCGGAGAGGTTCAAACAGTTCGCTGGGGACTATCAGTTTGAACACAGAACCTCCAGTCCGAGGTATCCCCAGTCTAATGGGCATGCAGAGAGAGGAGTGGGAATAGTTAAGTCAGTTCTCAACAAAGCCAAAGAAGGCGGGGGGGGACCTATATTTAGCACTACTCGCCTACAGAGCGGCTCCAAGGGAAACGGGGATGTCCCCGGGCGAGATGTTAATGGGCAGGAAACTGAGTACTAGGCTCCCGAAACTACAGGGTAGAAGCAAGATGACGCTCAGTGACGTCAGGGGTGAGGCCCAGAGAAATTGACAAATTGAAAATTACAATGCCACAGCTAAGGACCTACCTGTCCTAAACAACAATGATGTAGTCCGGGTGAGGAAGGAGAAATGGGACACCACAGCCAGAGTAAGCGAGCAGGTGGGCCCCAGATCATACGTAGTCCAAACCCAGGGGGGAAACTATATCCGGCGCAACAGGCGCCATCTCCTAAAGGTGAATGAGGGCCATGTAGTCAGACCAGCAGAGGGAGAAAGTGTAGACTATGAATATCCAGAAAATGAGGTAGGGGAGAACATGGGTGGTTCAGATGAGGGTTCTCGAGAAGTAAACAGGACCCCTCAAAAGGTAAACAATGCCCCGCCCACTCCTCGCAGTGTCGTAACCCAGAAACCTGTAGGGGAAAACCCCACCAAGGTTAGGCGCTCAGGCAGGATAAGACGACCCGTTGTCAAATTAGATATCTAACCAAACACTATACCTGTCATGTATGATTCTACTTTATGAATGCCTGTAATGTGTTGGGTGTTATTCATGTGTATTTTGTATCTCATACCTGTCACTGTGTATCTACCAACCCTGTCTGCAATGTTTATAGAGGCAGGGAGATGTGTCGATACTACTGGGTGTGGGTATCCACTGGTGGTGCTGCCACCTGACGGTTTGTGCATGTACTAAGGCATGCCATCTTGGATGGTGCATGCTGGGAATAAACTACTCTAACCCAGCTATACAAATGTGTGCAGTGATCTTTTCAAGGCTCAGCTTCCCATATTTGTCAGTGTATGTCTCTCCAGTCATTAAAAATACCTGAATGCAACATTGTGAATATAGAAACCATAATCCAGCTGATAGTTTGTCATTGCAAAGACCATAGTAAAATCCTGACTAAAGAAAAAAAAAGGGCAGTGGTTCCATACATTCTGTGTCACTTGATTATTTCACTATCACCTCAATGAATATGATGATAATTAAGCCTTTATTATTTTATTTTAAGCATCAACACAATTAGTAGTAATGTTATTTCTCTAATTCAAAACCACACCCAGAAATTCAATTTTTGGGCTAATAAATCTATTAATCAGGCTTAATAAAACTTTACAAGAGCCTTTGATCTTTCTATCTCTAGCTAACATTATAGGAAGCTTTTAATTCATCTGAACAGATGACTTTATTGTCTTTTCCTTCTCTATTCTTTCAGTCCAGGTAGCACAGCCCAGATCACAATTTTAAGCCTGACTATAATATTACTTATTTGCAGGTACTTCATGACAGAACTATCTATGAGCAATAATGAGATAATTCTTTGAAGATTATTTTGCTTTGGTAATTGAAGACAAGAGGCGTCATATATGGTTGATCACAGTCATACTCTCGAAGCACACCAGGCACACATCAATTGTATATCTTGTTCACATATTTAAACGTAGGATTTGAGACCATCTAGCTCTCATCCCTACCAGTGTAGGGCTATGCATAAGTAAAGGTTGGGAGGGAGGGATGGTTAAGAGTGAAGCTTTTGAAGTCTATCTGATCTGTACTGATCAAGGAGCAGGTAAGGAATGAGCTAGCTTTCAAACGTATCCACTGGAAGTTAACTTCGACCAGGGTTATGTAATGCTACACTACAAGATATCTATGGTATGCATCACTATGGAGCCCGTAGTCAGGGTTTTGAATTATGCATGTTACTGGCAACATGGACAATTACATGGTTTTAAAAAAAGCAACGCTCCATGCAATATGACTCATCACAATGTTTATTGTGATAAATAGCATAGATAGATGCATTAACATTATGAAAATTGTTTTATTTGAGTTTTATTCATATTGTTTATTTAAATGATATACACATGCAATGCCACACAGGTTGAGCACAAAAGATAATGGATTTATAGTTGCTGCAGTAGTGAACATAATATAACATTCTCAATTTTTGATTCAGGAATTGTTGGTTCAGGAATTCTAGTTGAATTCCAAGTCGTGGCCACATGTGCATGTGTGCATACATGTAAATGTGTAAATATGTATACTTATATAAATGTATTTTGTATGCACTCAGTCAACTAGTGGTAGATGGAATGAGAAACATACATATCAATATATTCAATACATGAATACATGGATCCATGGATACATGAATACATGTGTGCATACATGTGTATGTGTAAATATGTATACTTATATAAATGTATATTTTATGCACTCAGTCAACTACTGGTAGACCGAATGAGACACATAAATATTAATATATTCAATACATGAAATATGAATACATGTTTAACCGTCAGGCTATTCCACCCCCGCTTAAGGCGTGCCTAACGTGTTAATATAATTAATTGTTTCCATGTGAATTTCCTTGGGCCCGCCGCCGCCGTCGTAGCCTTACCGCCCGCCTGCGCGCATTCCGTCGTCGGTGTCCGTCCCGTACTGTAGGCGCCAGCCAGAGTATCGTCTAAATACTAGATTTGCCACCGTGCGCATTTATCGGCCTAAAGTGTATTTATATTAGGTTATTTCAACTACTGGCTGCCCCCTTCGTCGTTAGAGATATTATGAATGTTACTAAATGAATCCAAATATGCGCAGTCCAGCACGAGTTGCTGCCGCTGTCTCTACTGTTTAATTTACCTTATGTGTCGTGGTTCTAGCCTAAAAGTAACACTACGTTAATTCTGTAAATGCGTCAGTTATTAGATTCCCGCAGAGAGGTGCATTACTTGCAGAAGGCCGACTTAGGCCTAAGGCCTCTCAGTTCAGAGAAAGCAATCGAATATCAAGGTTCCATAGCGGTTAATCTACAATAAGACTGGAGGATAGGAAAGAATGCAAGGAACGTCCTGATTCACCTTTACAAGAGCTCACGATTTATTCTTAACCAAAGACTAACAAGGATACCAACATAATTAGTAACGAAGGTCTCCCGTTCCCTCCCGTGTTGTTTCTATGATTTAGTTTAGAATTTTGACCCTAAAAAGCCTAAATATCGGTGGAAAACGACGGAGCGTGTAGAAACACGTCCGCCGGGTCTGGCCCCGAACGCCCGACCCCCTGATCGTTGCTTAGCTAGTCGCTAAGCAACGCTTTACCACCGAGAACCCTCGCGTGCACAAGTGTTAGCAATTTGCGCGCGCGCAATTTGCGCGCGCGCAAATGGCTTAGGCGAGTAGGCACGCCCACTTCACATGTGTGCATGTATGCATGTATGCCTGTATGCATACATGTATATATGTAAATATATATACTCATATAAATGTATATTGTATGCACTCAGTCAACTAGCGGTAGACCGAATGAGAACTATAGATATCAATATATTCAATACATGAATACATGTATACTTGGATACATGAATACATGGATGCATACATGTATATGTGTAAACTTAAATACATGTATATTGTATGCACACAGTCAACTAGCAGTGGACCGAATGAGAAACATAGATATCAATATATTCAACACATGAATACATGCATACATGGATACATGAATGCATACATGTATATGTGTAAATATGTATACTTATATATATGTATGTTGTATGCACACAGTCAACTAGTGGTAGACCGAATGAGAAACATACATATTAATATATTCAATACATGACTCTGTATGCATACAAGTATATGTGTAAATATGTATACTTATATACATGTATATTGTATGCACTCAGTCAACTAGTGGTAGACCGAATGAGAAACATAGATATTAATATATTCAATACATGGATACATGGACACATGAATACATGCGGGCATGTATGCCTGTATGCATACATGTATACATGTATATGTGTAAATATGTATACTTATATACATGTATATTGTATGCACTCAGTCAACTAGCGGTAGACCGAATGAGAAACATAGATATCAATATATTCAATACATGAATACATGTGAAGTGGGCGAGACTATACTCGAGCTGTGGCCATTGCAGGCTTGGGTCGAGCAACCCACATTTGGAATTCCGGGCGGCTCCCCAAGACAGACCTGCATTAGCCATCAAATGCGGGGCAGGGTTCACTGCTGTAACTCGTTGCTAGGATACGCAGGTTGCGACTCTCCTAGCAACGAAGGGGGGTCGAGCGCTCGGGTTCAGACCCATCGGGCGTGTGTCTGCATGCTCTGATGTTTTAAACGAGATTTAGGCTATACTTGTCGGAATTTCAAACTTATTTAACTTAACAAGCATGAGAGGGGATGTGTTTATTCATATTTATTATCATTGAAGCACTTTGAAGCACTTAGATTGTACCAGTAGGGACAGAAATAAAGTTGTGAGCTCAAACTGTGATTGGAACGTTCCTTGCATTCCTTACTATCCGCCAGTCCCTTAGTATATTAACCGCTATGGTAAACTTGATATTGATATGCGATTATTCTCTATATAATTAAGGGCCTTCATGCCCGGTGGGCTGTATGAAGCCGATCACCTCTCCTCCGGGGAAATAGTAACCACCTTCTTAATAAAAGCATGAATTACAGTAAAAACATCTAACCGAGAAAACGATATCTAGGGTTTATAAGTGACAGTGGCAGCACAACGTGGAGTGTCTGCTTTGTTCTGAATTACTTAAAGTATTACATAACAAGCTATATGGTGGGGAGGAGAGCCAGTTAATTAAGGGAATAAGTAATATATGACCATTAAATGCGGGTAAAGGGTCAATCCGTATCTCTATGGCTCTCTGGCTCTCCACCCTTAGCCCAGGTTACATAGCATGGAGGCGGTCAACCGGCGGTGGGACGAGAGGCGGCGGCGGCCAGCGGCAGGCCCAGGAAATTCACACAGAATTTATTATAGAAACAACATATAGGCAAGCGAATGGGTGCAGAACGGTTTATCTCAGAAAATGACGCAAACTCAAAACCATCGGACCATGCAACTTTTCCACTCCCTTCCTGTGTGATGTCAACAAAGGGTATATACGGGTCAGTTATCACGGTGTCAGAAACTGAGGGCTATTACTTGCCTCCCCTCCCCCCGACACACACATAGACATACTTATCTACTGATTTGAATGACATGACGCAGCATTTATGATTTTTCTCTTTCTATCTCTTCTTTATTCAATGTTCGCATTCATCTGGTCTAACCCCTCTGGCTGACCCATCAGACCAGACCGAGTTTTATGTCCTGGACAAATCTACAGTCATATCAGGACGGGTACCTATAGACTTGTAAAAATGCACACTCATGGTGACTTCATAGTGCTGCTCCACTGGGAAATCAGGTGGCCAGCACCATGATCCAATATCCCACTCAATCACATTATCCTGACACTGAGCCAACCAGTCCTTGCTTATTAATGCCGAGCGCAAGGCTAGGAAGCGACAAGTATCAATTTTAAAGTCATTGGTTTGACTCGACCGGGAACCAAACTCCCGACGTGCTGCAACCGGACATCTACAGATCGACCACTCTCCTATATCGATCGCTTTATTTAGGTCCCAAATGATCACCCATACATTGTACCGAAAAAAAAATGCCCTAAGCTGACCACCTCCCTAAATGGACCATTTAAGTCGGTCCCATGATCAGTCAATTTAGAGAGGTTTTACTGTATACATCCTGGGGTATATAGAGGTAGACCATATAAAACAATATGCATATTAATTGGCGGAGGAAAATTGTGGGAATTATTCAAATAAATATTACGAAATATATCAGATATATAATTTTATATTATTATGTCCCAACCGCTGCCCTGTGTCCATTTACTCTGTATCGGTCACGATTGGTGTGCCACCAGCGGCCATTTCCGGTGGGACGCTGGACAACAGGCATTCCTTAGCCTACTTCAAAACTGTCCAAGTCAACTTCAGTCTGTTTTTCTTCGTTATTTGTTGACCAGACGAGATGGTCGAATGAGTTGAGTGTCCGTCTCCTGTTTTTTTGGTTCGAACTCTGGTCAAGTCAAACCAATGACTTAACAATTTATACTTGTCATTACCTAGCCTGATACTCGGCTTTATTAGGATAGGGCAATGAATGGTTCGCTCAGTATCAGGATAATGTGACTGAGTGGGATATCAGGTCATGGTGCTGGCAGCCTGGTCTCCCAGTGGGCAGCACTATTAAGTTGCCATGAGTGTGCACTGTCACAAGTCGGTACCGGTCCTGATATGACCTTAGATGTTGCTAGGATATAAAACAACAAACAAACTATTTGTTACGTAGCCTAGAATTTATATATATACATGTATATATATTTATGTGATGCATAATGTATTATATGAGTGTGGCCTTCTCTGTGGCTGAGTGGTTAGACTGTCTGACTTTTTTCTACGTCGGACTCCTAATCTGAAGGTCAGCGGTTCGATTCCCTGTGCCCCCACCACTGCCAATTTGGATTTCCACCGCTGTGTATAACGCACAGCATCATCAAAGGCCAGTTGCTCTCATACCATGTCTATGTGGTGTGGGAGATAAAAAATCCCTTGGGTCGGTAAAAGTGTAGGCTCGGGCTTTCTATCACCAAACTGTCTAATGGTGAAAACAAGCCTATTCAGGCTTATCCATGATAGGCAGTATAAATCTTCAACAACAGCAAAGTATAAATAGAAGGGGAACATGTAGTCTATAGGAGTGCCCCCCCCCCCCCCCCCCCCCCCCCCCCCCCCCCCCCCCCCCCCCCCCCCCCCCCCCCCCCCCCAAAGGTTCTGGCCGCCTGGTCTCCTAGTGGCGCAGTACAATAAAGTCATCATGAGTGTGCACTCTTATAAGACCTAAAACAGCAAATAAGCAATATATAATATATACACATACATATATATACATCTATATATATACATATATTGGGCTCCCGTCCTGATATGACCTTAGATGTTGCTAGGACGTAAAACAACAACAAACAAACAATATATTGGGCTAAATGATGAAATCTAAATATTGACACTCCAATAATGTGTTTCTTTGAAATATGCATTTCAAGTGGACTACCTCAAGTGGTACACAGTTTCTGAGAACGACCCATATACGTATATATATACATGTATACATCTACACATACATATGCGTAGATACGTATATATACGCGTATATACATATATTATATGCATATATACATGTAGATACATGTATGTGTGTGTGTATATGTGTACATATGTACATGTATACATGTACACATATACACACACACATAAATGTATCTACATGTATAAATGCATATAATATATGTATATATGCATATATATATACGCGTATCTATGCATATGTATGTGTATATATGCGTATATATGCACATATATGCATGTATGTGTTAATAATTATGCATATATATGCATATATATGTGTGTATATGCATATATATAAACATGTATATGTCTGTCTGTATATGTACATACACATATACTGTATGGTGGATATACCACACAGAGAGAAATCCCACTCTGCACCCACACATGCACCCACACCCACACCCACACCCACCTCCAATGGCCATCCTTGTGTAGACTGATAAAACAACAACCCATCTGGCTGTGTGTACATTAGAGTAATGCCTTATATGATGCTATGCATCATGATTTGTTCATATTGTTGGTTATTTCTCATTAACTATGTCCATGATTTTGATTCTAAGAAAAATACTTTTTTTAAATAGACCATGGTGGTTCACCAGTAAAAATGACTAATTTCAGAATACAAACAGTACAATATTTTAGGCAAAATAAGATTGTCTCTATATTTTAATGTAGTTTTAATTTAATATTAAAAACATACTATACACAGGAGCATTTTCTTCATAGACACTTTGAAGAGCTCCTTATGCCCATTTTAATGTTGTATTTTGTTAGGTTCCATCCTCAATATTAAAGTAGTAGCAGACTGTGACAGCTCACCCCTATTTGTTTCTATATATAAACTGTCTTGGTTTTTCAATAAGTCCCACCTTTCGCTGTGAATAACAACATTAATTTAGGCATAGTCATACTTCAAATATCTACGAAGTTAACCTTTTAAAGTAACAGGTACTTCAAGTTGAAATAAAGTAGATTATAACGAGTGACCTTATAGCTTTACATAGCAAACATGGCAGACCACTGAAATCACTGGACTAGGCACCTTTACGGTATTGCAGTGTAGGTTCCTCACGTTTGCACTTTTGTATACACATACACTTCTCTCATGTCAACTGCCTTGCAATTCAAATTACTAGAGTGTATCGAGAGAGTTAAGTCAAATTTGCGGGGTCAGAGGAGTGTGTGGGATGATGGGGAAGGTGGGTGGGGTAGGGGGGCCCGACCTATGAAACAACCAAGGCGCCATTCCCACTCTTGACACCTACCCACCTGTTGTGAACGAATATATAATAGTTTGACTGAGCCATATTTGGTAAGACTTATATAAAATAAACTGCCGATAAGAAACTTTTCCATATTATGACAGGTTGGTTGGTTGTTGTGGTTTTGCATCCTGGCAACATCTAAGTTCATATCAGGATGGGTACCGACTTGTGACAGTGCACACTCATGGTGACTTTATAGTGCTGCCCATTAGGAAATCAGACTGCCAACACCATGACCCAATGGCCCACTCAGTCACATTATCCTGATACTGAGCTACCCAGTCCTTGCCTTATCCTAATAATGCCAAACACCAAGCTAGGATGCTACAGGTATCAATTTTTAAGTCATTGGTTTAACTCGACCAGGGTTCGAGCCTTGGGTTCAAATCCCACGATCTACCAAAACAGCAGATGGGCGCTCAACTCATTTGGCCATCCTGTTTAGTGTGTGGTTACTGTAGTGCAGCCCCTAAAGGGGCTGTCACATTATGACGCATCGCGTCAACGTACGCCAACCTTTGTGATTTTTGGCTGCTACGTCATTATGCGTTACACTTGTGTTAGGTGCTCGTTGGTATATGTCAATGTATGTCGACGTTCGTTGAGATACGACGTCGCGCGTCAGGGGGCTGGCAAAGCTTTGCACATGTAGAACACTTTTGACGTACAACAACATTCGACAACGTGTGGATTTTACATGTTATGCTCTATTTCACACTCTTAAAGCTGATCTAACTGCATTTACTACCTGAACATCTGTAACAATAAGCGAGAGGGGCAAAACAACTGGCACTGGCACACACCTAAGCCTACACACCACCCACTAGAAGAATCGAGACATCTCAAACCAAACCACACCCACACATCACATATTCACGCTTGCACCGTAGAAACATTGACACCTCACAACAAAGCACCCCCTGTCGCCCACACACACACACTCAAAATCTCTCACACAAATATCTACACGTCCCTTCATATACACAAACCATACATATCCCAAAGCCCACTTACCACACACACCGACACTGTGACGTGAGGATGATCTAAATTGGAAATATTGCACCTAGAGTAGGATTCAAACTTTAACCCCCCCCTTCTTACCAAGTCTCAAGAAATTAACTATTGGTAACCAAACAATTATCTAATTGTAGACCGAACAAACTCACAGAGGTTTGGGGGATGTGGGAGAATGCTTACAAACAGAGAAAGAATGCATGCAGCAATTAGCTACAGAACTACTGAAAGTGATGAAAAGAAGGGGAATCACAAGATCATTACTGTCTAGCGGTGAAAACCAGTCATTAGACTTAACCATTATGGGCAGCATAAATACACCCATCACACAAAATAAAAGTCCCAAGCTAGCATATTACCTACTAGACTATCTAGGCACTCTGATGCAATCACCCTATATACATGCCTATCTAAGAAGTACCCCCTCACACACACACACACACATATATATACACACACTTCATGGTAAAGTACCAACATGTAATGATGTATCGACACAATGGATTCTGTAATGTAACTGACTTTATTGGTTCTCGACTTCGATCACGTCACGTCCTGTTGTTGTGGGGGGGCGTTCGGATACTTACATATCTTACATCTTCCCCTTTTACCAACAAGTAATATTTCATCATGTAACATCCACTCCAGCCTTTACATCATATCGCATTTATTCCATACAGACATTTCCTATTCACAACATCAATTAAAATAACCATGTGATATGCCTCACGTGAAATGTGATACTACGAAATGTGATATTACATTACTTACTTATGACGTCAATACCACCGATCCGTCGGATCAGTGTAATATTCTGAACTATTTACACTTTGGTGGATAGGTACTACGACGTCTGTCTAACAGTATTGCTTACTTAGTATCTATAACTTACTTAATAAGATGTTTTATTTTCGACTAGACGTCCGTTCCGATGAACATCCGTGCATGAGTGTTGCTCAAGATCGTCTATTCTTAACCGCATCCTATTGTCTACGTTCTTTATCTGACCTATCGGCGACGTGTGACGTCACCCTATGCCTGTCTGCGTAGTTGCCTCTTCTTATAAATCTATTAACGTGACCCTTCTTTGTTTGACCCATTGTACGTTGTCCTACGTGGCATTCATGTTAAAACGTTTCGGAGGCTTACTAATTCTACCATATCTCGTAGTGTAAGGTGAGTTTGTTGTGGGTGTCAGGATCCTCTTTGCTATTTTATCATCTACAATTGTTTGCAGACATTTGAAAATAAATTTCCTGTTCCTTCTTAACAGATTACCTTTGTCTTTACGAATTGTATAATCCCTCTTTCGATTGCCACCCGTCTCTGTGATATGACCCAGCTCCCAATCATTATTATAATTTTTGTATCTAATTTTGTCTCCCACTTGTAAAGATGAATGTTCCCTGCCTGCGTGTTTGTCAAAATATCTTTTTTGGATAAGTTGCCTACACTGTAATTGTATTGACTTCGATGGTTCTATTGTAGCTTTTAGTCGATTATTCAATATTGGTAACCGAGATCATAAACGTCTCGACATCAGCATCTGAGCTGGTGATGCTCTTATACCTTCTAACGAGGTGTTTCTGTAGTTGAGCATGGCTATGTTAACATCAGTTCCATCTTTATGACATTTTCTTATCATGTTCTTGAAGGTCTGGACAGAACGTTCAGTCTGTCCATTACTTTGCGGGTGCATGGGATTAGTAAAGATTGATTCAAACCCATAATACACATCAAAGTCATGAAATTCCCTGCTCGAAAATTGGGGACCATTGTCCGATACTACATATCGTGGAACGCCATGTCTACTAAATATTTGCTTCAAAACATTAATAACAGCCTTACTGGTAGTTTCTAACAATTCGACAACTTTGGGAAACTTAGAGTAATAATCGACAATTACTATGTAATCCTTATCCCCAACATGAAACAAGTCAACTCCAACTTTATTATATGGTATATCGGTTATCACATGGCTGATCAATGGTTCTTTAGCTGGTATTTTTCGACACTCTTGGCAAATATTACATCGGGATACAGTCTCTTCTAACGTTCCCATCAGCCCTGGCCAGAACACCGTGTCCCTCGCTAATTGTTTGCTTTTTATAATACCTAAATGAGCCTCATGCAATTTTTTTAACATGTCTGTCCGCATGGATCTAGGGATAATTATTTGTGAACCCCTTACCAGGACCCCTTCAGACATGGTTATTTCGTCCTTAAATCTAAAAAACATTTGAACATCTGAGTCGAGGGCTTTTCCCTCTTTAGGCCAACCATGTACCGACAAGTCAACAATTGTTCTCAGTGTCGGATCCAACACTGTTTCCCGCTTAACGGCTTGGACCACGCCCGGATCAATCCCAATGGAAGCTATTGATATGTCCCGATCGTATAGGTCGTCAGGGGTCACACTTGATGTGTGGGCTCTCGACAGGGTATCTGCAAAGAATAATTCAGTACCCTTCAAATATTGTACTTCAATATTATAATTCTGCAACCTCATACGCATCCGTTGCATTCTTGCCGAGAGGGAATGCACCGGTTTCAACATTATGGCTACCAAGGGTTTATGATCTGTAATGACTGTGATCTCGTTCCCATAAATATAATCGTGAAATTTATGACACCCGAAACAAATAGCTAACAACTCCTTTTCTATTACCGCATAACTGATTTGGGTGCCATTTAGTGCTTTGGATGCCATAGCCACTGGTAATTTATCCTGGAACAAGGTAGCACCCAATCCAAATTTGGATGCGTCTACCTGCAGAACAATATGTTCTCTGCTATTGAAGAATCTCAACACTGGTGCGGTAGTTAATAAATACTTCAAATTTTTGAAAGCTAATGCTTGGTCCGACTCCCAATGCCAAGCTATATCCTTCTTTAATACTTGTCTTAATGGCTTCGTTATATGCGCCATGTTGGGGATAAATTTGTGGACATAACCCATCATCCCTAAGAAACGTTGTAATGCGGGTTTGTCTGACGGGCTGGGCATGTCGACAATCGCTTGTATCCTGTCAGCATTGGGTTGGATACCTTCTGATGTTATAACATATCCTACATAATTCACATTTGTCCTACATATCTTCGACTTTTTCGGGTTCAGTTTCAGGTTTACTTGAACAGCTCGCTTCAGAACAGCTTCTAATCGCGAGTTATGCTCATCAATTGTTGAACCATGTACCAAGATATCATCTGTGATAACATGTACGCCTGGGAGATCCATTAGAATTATATTCATCTCCTGTATGAATATATCCCCGGCTGTTTTGATGCCAAATGGGAGTCGAGTAAACCTGAACCTGCCCCACGGGGTGTTGAACGTGCATAATTTAGAACTATCAGTGTCGAGTTCGATTTGCCAGTACCCGCTATTTGCGTCAAGTACTGAAAAATATTTGGCACCGTGCAATGTCGCTACCACTTCCTCGACAGTTTTTACAGGGTAGGGACCTCGTAGGATAGCTTTATTTAACCGTGTAGGATCTAGGCATATTCGTAATTTCCCAGGTTTTCGGACTATTGTTACAAAATTCACCCAAGGGGTAGGCTCGTCCTGTTTTATGATAACCCCTAGGTCTAACATCCTTTTTAGTTCCATTTTTACATCGTCCACAATTGCTAATGGCACTCGACGTGGAGGGTCGATTACAGGGCATATGTTCTTATCAATGTAAATCTTAGCATTAACTTTGATGAGACCTAAACCCTGAAAAACCTTTGAATATTGTCTAACCAGTTGATTTGCAATCGCATCACCCTCTACGGCGCCCAAGACATCTAACCGCGCCAACAAGCCTAATTGGACACACGATTGTTTGCCCAGAATCGCGCACCCGGCGTCCGTAACTTGAAATTTGACACAGTGACCCTCGACATTAAGGGACACCTCCCTATGCGGGCGAATTCTATGCCCACCATATGTCACTAAATGACACAATGATGGAATCATACATGCTTTACTTATTTTATGGTACATTTCTAGCGGTAAAATATTTGCCTCTGAGCCGGTATCCAATTTAAAACGGATATCTAGGCCACCGACACAAAATACAGTGTACCATAAATCTTTGTCCTCCTTGTCACTAGTACACAAGGTGCCCACAAACAAGTCACCATTCACATCATCATTGCGAATGTCTCTTTCCTGGTGAGCGATGGTGTCCTCCATCACATCAATCTCGTGGACAGCTGCATTCCTACCTGGAGCTTGCTGCAAACGGCACATCTTCACGAAATGTCCAATTTTTCGACACCCTAAACACTCGTTTCCTCTAGCTGGACACGTTCCTGTCGCATGTGTATATCCGCACTGATTACACTTGTTGTTACCTGCTCGTCGACTCGCTTGTTGTTGTTGATATCGACCAGCTGATCGCCGTAACCAAGGAGACGTTCCTGCTGCAGGCCGTTGTCTGTTTGTATATCCCGTATTCACCACATCGACTTGGTGTACGTCCCTTTGCTTCACCTGGGTGGATTTGATCTCGCTTAATCGACATAGTTGTATACATTCCTCTAGCTTGAGATCGGGCATCTGTAACAACTTGTTTCTTAATACATCATCCGTTACACCGCACACAATTCTATCACAGAGCAACGAAGATTCCAATTGTTCATAGCAGCAATACTGCACTCGGCGTTTAAGTTCTCTAATAAACGAATCCATACTTTGTTCCGCCTGATTAAACGAGTTGAACTCGTAACGAATGACTATCAAATTCGTTTTACCTTCACAATATCGTGCAAACGCGTCTACCAATGGCCCTATCTTGTCTTTGTCCGTGCCTTCCAGCGTGAACGTCCGATGAACTTTTTGGGCTTCCACACCCGCAATGTGCAGAAACACTGAGCATTGAATCCGTTCTGTTTTCGTTGATACACCAGCTGCCACAGCATATATTTTGTAAGCCTGTAGCCAGCACCGCCAATTTATCGCCATCTTTTCGTCCAGGTTCAGATATCCTGGTGGTTTCAACCCGTGAAGCGCCATAATTCGACCTTAACATCTGACACCATGTAATGATGTATCGACACAATGGATTCTGTAATGTAACTGACTTTATTGGTTCTCGACTTCGATCACGTCACGTCCTGTTGTTGGGGGGGGGGGGCGTTCGGATACTTACATATCTTACAACATACACACACCGACACAGAGATACACACCTGACATGCAAAAGAACACCAACAAAGCCCACACACACAAACACCCACCACACCCGCCCTGACACTCACACACACACCTCACCAGGTCCGGGTCATGACTTGGAATTCAAAACGTCTTCTTTCTCAAGACGTGTTGAAAAACCAAGATGGTTTACATATAGAAACAAATAGGGGTGAGCTGCCACAGTCTGCAACTACTTTAATATTGAGGATGGAACCTAACAAAATACATTATTAAAATGGGTATATGTAACTCTTCAAAGTTTCTATGAAGAAAATGCTCCTGTCTATTGTATTAGTATGTTCATAATATTCAATTAAAACTACATTAAAATAAATTGGTATTCTTATTTTGCCTAAAACATTGTGCTGTTTGTATTCTGGAATTAGTAATTTTTACCGGTGAAACACCATGGTCTATTTAAACAAGTATTTTTCTTAGAATCAAAATCCTGGACATAGTTAATGAGAAATAACCACGATGAGTACAGGGAATTGTACACTATACAAATCATGATGTATAGTGTAATATATGCGTAGTAGACGTCTAGACATGTCTGTAATATATGGTAATGAGATGCATAATTTTCCAGACAGTGAGTGAGACAAAGGAGTATGTAAATGAGATGACGTCATGGAATAAACCATTCAATATCCAGAAGTCAAAGTGTTCAGACGTTGTACTTTTACATATAGCATCAAATAAGCCATTACTCTAATGTACACAGGCAGATGGGTTGTTGTTTTAGCAGTCTACACAAGTATGGCCACTGGAGCTGGGTGTGGGTGTGGGTGTGGGTGCAGAGTGGGATACACCATACAGTGTATGTGTATGCGCATATACAGACATACATATACATGTATATATATATATATATATATATATGCACATACACACATATATATGTGCATATATAGGCATAATTATACAAATATAATGATATACATGCATATATGTGGATATATGTGGATATATATGCATATATACACATATATACGTCTAGATATGTATACATATACACATATATACATATATACGCATATATATACACATATATACATATTTTGTCTCTAAATGGAATTGAAATAGACAGCAAGGAGGCAATGTTCGATTTAGACCAATTACTAAAATCGAACCGCACAGGGGACCCACTGTCCACGGAGCATGTGAATAGTTTTCCTGAGGATCGACGTATCTGTGTAGTGTTGGCCATTAGGGCTTATATATCCAAGACAAGAGGAATAAGGAATTCCAGACAGCTGTTGATTAGCTTTATTAAGCTAATCTCGAGAGACACACTCGCAAGATGGACCATTAAGGTGCTTAAGGAGGCAGGCGTCAATACTGGACGTTATGCATCCCATTCAACGAGAGGGGCCATGGTCTCTAAAGCAAGACAATTAGGAATGTCAGTCAAGAGAATCCTGGCCCATGCAGGCTGGAAGATGGCTGGATCGTTTGCAAAACATTAGAACACACGACTAGAGAAGTCAAGCGGCCTAGCGACTCGCTTACTCACCAACTAACAAGACTGATGAGAAATACAACTTGTATATTGTTTAATACTAAACATGTCATGTATTAAAATATGGATAAAAATGAGTTTACGTAGAAGTCTCCCTGTGCTACGAGTAGCCAGAGGCTTAGTACCGTGGTAACATAGTATAGTTATACAAATCTTACCTAGGTACAGATGATGGATAACTCTTGTTTTCCTGAGGTACAAGCCTCGGATAGTCGTGGGCTAGGGCCCGCCCACCCAACCCTGCCATGACTATTACCTTCACTTGTGCCAAAACGAAAACATAAAAGTATCCATACAAGTTTAAGATCATTTTTATCCTAAATAAGTAGGTAAAGATTGCTGGACCCAGATGTGCTTCCTTCTCCCTAGCCCATGACTATCCGAGGCTTGTACCTCAGGAAAACAAGAGTTATCCATCATCTGTACCCAGGTAAGATTTGTATAACTATACTATATACATATATACGCATATATATGTGTAGATATGTGTATATATGTGTATATATGCGCATATATACACATATATACATGGAGATATGTATACCCATATATATGCATATATACATCTATATATGTGTATATATGCACATCTATATGTGTATATATGCACATCTATTGGCAGCAGTCATGGCTCAATGACCATGACCCACATCCCCCCTAAGTTTTTCAGTTGGACAGTTTACAGATGCGTCCCTAACAAACAATTTTTCATTTCAATCTACAAACTGTTTTGTCTCATTTGACTGTCCCTCCATTGTCAGCCCACCATTGGTATGTATTTAGAGTCCTTTGAAGACATTCTTTCTCTTGTTTGATTCTGTGTTATATTTTTTAAAGTGCATCATCCTGAGGAGAGTGGCTGAGGCACATATATACCGGTGGTGTAGATGTATTATATAAATGCTACACTACACACGTAACAAACTGCTGCATCCCCAGGTACGTCTGCGGCAGAAACAAGACAGTGCCTACAGAAAAAGTAAAGTCGTGTGCAAAGCAGACCATCCAATTCGTACATAAAAGAACGTTCAGTTCAAATTGCACATGGAAAGCAGACATAAATAACAGCAAAAGTCATGTGCAGAAACGTGCAAAGGCTGGTTGGGAGAAGGGGGCATATTATTTATAGCGCTATGTAAAAACCAACTGTAAGAAACACCCGCCACCCACTTATTTAACTGGCAGTCAAGCGAAGCGAGTTTAGAGGACAACTACAAGGTCGTGTGGAAACGGAGAGCAGACATCCCTCCTGCCATTTCTAAACATCCCTCTACAGAGGAGAGGTCGACACATTTTTGTATTATTCGGGAAAGGCCTTTACTTACGTCAGTATCAAAGTCAGTTATACACCCTCCCACCCACACACCCCCCTCACCCATCAGCGACAAATTTTGAGGGGGGACTCTCATATATGTTTGTATAGGAACCTTTTGTTGGTAAAGGAACCCTATGAATACGTTGTAGTAGTGTTGTAGTAATAGCTAAGAACAAAATAATACTGCTTCCTATACTGGTTCCAGTGCCCGTTGGTAAAGGAACCTTTTATGTTGGTATAGGAACCTTTTGGGTGCTATGGCAACCGTCTTGTTTGGAATCTTAAAAAACAATACAAAGGTGATGTCATTGTTTATAAATAGTGTACATGTATGTGGGTTTAAAAAAGATAATTTAATACCCCTTCCCCCCATCGTAAACAAATTTTGAGGGGGGTCTCTCGTATATGTTCGTATAGGTACATTTTGTTGGTAAAGGGACCCTATGAATACGGTGTAGTAGTGGTGTAGCACTAGCTAAGAACAAAATAATACTGCTTCCTATACTGGTTTCGGTGCCTGTTGGTAAAGGAACCTTTTGGTTGCTATGGTAACCTTCTTGTTTATAAAGAATAAGAATATTTATAATATGTATGCGGCTGTTAGGGTGATCATGGTGAGAACCGATCTTCCTGGGAGCAGGAAGGCTGGGGCTTCCAGTGTCGTCGGGCAGGCTAAAGTCCGGACATCTACCGGAGCCGAGTATCGCGCGGATGCTGATGCGGAATGCGTCAGTCGACGTCTTGGTTGTTTTTGTTGAGCGGACATGCACCTTGAGGGCGCTTCCATCGTCGGTGATGTCCCTTCCGGCGATGGTGTGGCCTGGGTCGTAGGATCTGGCGGTGACGAGGAGGTTCCCTTGGCGGAGCAGGGTGAAGTACCCCATGAGGAGCGCCGCCGTGAGGACCTTGGCTGTTGGTCCGGCCGACCGGAAGTATTCAACAGCGTCGTCCAGGTGCTTGATGGTCAACGCGGGGGCCTGTCATGGGGTGTGGTGCCCCTCTTCACCACTGAGACTGGGTAGGAGTCGAATGCTGATGGTGATCCTCCCACAAGGCGGACCCAGGTTCTTGCTCCACTGACGTAGTTAAGTACTGCGGAGGGGGAACTTAGGTCGTCGCTCAGGGAGGCAATCAAGGACATCATGTCGGCCTGCCCAGGCCGACGAGGGTCGTAGTGGTGTCGGGAGGCGTGTCGCAGGTAACGTTCGACCTGGCATCCCTTGTTTTTCCACGTCCCAGCGGCGTGTCCGGCGGTGAAGAGGGCCACGACCTTCCGGTGTTCTTTGGATCCTGGGGTACCTGGGAAGAAAGAGGCAAATTAGTGGATCTGCCCAGGTTATATTGCGGCTACCATGACGTCATTATTGTGGCATACACAGACGCGGTGTATGCCGAGGTCGCGGCATATTGCTGCTGCCTTTTTCTCTGCGGTTGCGTCGAAGGGACCTCCGCTGAGGGCATCAGCAAGCGTAATGTCCTTTCCTGGTTTGTGGATGACCTCGATCTCGCAGGCATTTCTTGCGGCGAACCTCCAGATTTCGCATGCACAGGCGCAGAGGACGGGGTCCTTTCCGGCGCCCGATGAGAGGACTACTTGTGACGCTTGGTTGTCCATGTTCACTGTGATGATGTGCCCTTTTGGGTCGTCTGGGGAGACTGTGTGAAGGGCATTCGGCGCATTCGGCAACTATTTCGGCAAGCTTCTCCTTGGGGATCTAGATCGTCATCTGGTTTGTGCAGACCTCGTACCCGAGCCACTCAAGTCTGTGCGTGGGCGTTGTGCACTTGGCTGGCGAGAGCTCGAGTCTGATGTCCTTGGCTATGCTGATGATGTCCATGTACGCTTCTGTGGCTGCCTGTTTTGTGGTGTTTTGTGGTGGCCACCCCGACGAAGAGGTGCAGCAGCCGAATGCCGGGGCTATGTCGAAGTAGACTTCCTTATTGATGGTGATGCCCATCAGTGGTACTGATAGAGGACATGCCCTGAGCTGTCGGTACACCCTGGCCAGGTCTGCAGACCAAATATAGCAGTCCTGGCCGAGGGCTGTGACTTCGGCGGCCATGTCCATGATGCCCAGCAGGGTGTAGGTGGTGGGCCTCCCTTGGAAGTAGCCCTTCCTAATGCCAGCGTTAACGCTCCCTCCCCTTGGGAAACTGAGGTTTACGATGACCCGCCTCTTTTCCGTGTCCTTCTTGGGGCTGGTCACCATAGGGCTCGTCTGTGCCCAAGGGGTGAAGAGGGGTGTAGCGAACGGGCCGAGTAGCGCGCCATGATGTATCTCCTTCTGGACGTACTTCCTGATCCATTGCAGGTGGTCGGGGTCTTCTGCGTGGTTGGCGGTAGACGGCACGGGGGGTTGGTCAGCCGCATAATCAGCCAGCCAGCCAAACTCGAGGAAGTCGATGAGGTCCTGGTCGTGGTAGTCGGTCAGTAGTGCGCACCAGCATGGTATATCCAGTGCTGATGGGACGGGTATTCGCGCTGCTATGTGGTTGGGTAGGCCCGTCTTCTTGAGCTGTTGGTATATGTGCATGTAATGCTTGTTGGCCCACGCGTCGGGGACCACTGACAGCCATATGCGGCGTAGAGTGTGGCGGTACGTGAGCAGCATGTGCGGGGGCTTGTATGGTGGCGTGATGTTCGCCCCTCAGTTGTGCAGTGCGTCACTTTCCGGCGATACCTGGTGTGTGGTAGGGGGGCCTTTTGTGTGTCGGCACCAGGCGATGTTGTCTTAGCTGTTGTATGTGGTGTTTGTCTCTCAGATGTTTGCCTCTCTGATGTAGCGCGCGTTAGATTTTGTGGGGATGTGTTGGTTGGTTTTGGCAGGCACGCTGCTTTGGTTGTTTTGTCCGTCCTAGAAGTGTGAAGGTCTGAGGGGGTTATGGCTTTTCCAGGCGTGGGCTGCTCATTTTTCATCTCGGTGTCGTTTTGTTGTTCGTCGTGTCCTGTAACGGCTTTCTGATTGATTCCGGCTTGGTTGGAGCCGTTTACCGAAAATCCTGCTTCTCCGCGGCGTCTGTGGTGTCGGTTCTGGGTCGTTTGTCGAGTTGGCAGTTTTTGTTATTACAATCGACTTCTGTGTGGTTATTTGCGCGATGATACTTGTTTGCGCACCACCCGCAGATGTGCGGGAATCTCTAGGTGCCGCTGCCGTCTGACGCGGCGAACCCGCAGTCCTGTCCCGAGTTCCACCGATGGCACGGCCGGCCGTCAGCGTTGTGGTTGAATTCGGGCAGTTTGTACGGCTGGTACGTGTCGGTCATTGCTGCAGAGGCATGGCTCCTGTAGTAGTTGTCATCGTTGTTACGGCTATGGGGTGATTCGCGACATCTGTGGGTGGCGGTGGGCTTCTGGTTGTCTTGGTTCCTGGTGCCAGTTAGGCAGGCATCTCGTTGGGTGTCCTTGATGGCCATGGCATCGGCCCATCCTTTGGGAAGCCTCTTATCCTCGATCATGTCGAATACTCGCTCAGACCAGGCCAGGCAGGTCTGCCAGTTCCATTCCGCCGCCATCTCCACGAGGTGTTCGGAGGGCTCGGCCATTGGATCTGCCAACGAACATGGCACTGAGGCGTCCTTCATCATACAGTACAAGGCAAAAATATATTCATACCATGTGCTCTCGCCTCACCCGACGCTCCCTTTACGGTCTCCCCTTATGACAAACTTGACAATAACATTACAAAAACTATTACTTTAATACGTTTACTATACTATTAATATTTTATGTTATTTATATATTGTAGTGGTCTGCACTGACCTCTCAGGCAAGTAACCGCATAGACAGGTAGGCGTGGGGAGTGTGTTGATATCAGGGAGCCTAGGTGGTGTAATGGTTAGCACACTGGCCCGGAATGCAAAGAGATGTGGGTTCGAGTCCCGCTCTAGGCGCAATAGTTCCCATTTTCATCACCCCCACGACACTGGTTGCCGTGATCAGGATCCTGTACAAGCTTTGCGCTGTATGGTTGTTGAACCTACCCTGTGTATGTATGTGTTAGTGCATTGCCTGTATGTATGTAATTGTAAGCATTACAAGACTTACAATTCCAGGGGGACGAGTGTAGTGGTCTGCACTGACCTCTCAGGCAAGTAACCACATAGACAGGTAGGCGTGGGGAGTGTGTTGATATCAGGGAGCCTAGGTGGTGTAATGGTTAGCACACTGGCCCGGAATGCAAAGAGATGTGGGTTCGAGTCCCGCTCTAGGCGCAATATTTCCCATTTTCATCACCCCCATGACAATATTATCTAATATAATAATATCACAGTAACAATAACATTAAAATAATACCAAATAGTAATACATAACTAGTATTCCAATCCTTTTATAATTACATTAACATTTTAATACACATTATAAAATATCATTTCAATACTATGGTATTAATACTAGACAAACAACAAAATTAGAATACTTTTAAATAGTAACGATTCTAATAATAGAACTAATCAAACAAATAAAGAGGTTGTCATAGCAACCAAAAGGGTCCTATACCAAGATCAAAAGGTTCCTTTACCAACAAGCACCGGAACCAGTATAGGAAGCAGTATTATTCTCTTCTTAGCCATCCCTACAACACTGCTACAGCGTTTCCATAGGGCTCCTATACCAACAAAAGGCTCCTATACCAACATATACGAAAGACCCCCCCCCCCCCCTCGACATTTTCAGTGATGGGGGAGGGGGGGTGTAACACTAAAGGAACTTCTTTTCTTTACTAGAATGCCGTACTGCTTATAATAATAAGAAGAAGAAGAAAAATAAGAAGAACAACAACAACACCAATACTAACAACACCAAACAATACATACAACCCCCCCAACTACAACAACCACCAACCAAACCTGCAACAACTAACATACCAACATAAAACCAAAACAAAACAACAACTACAAAAACAACAAAAACAACAAATATAAACAACACTACACAACGCGCACAAACAATCACACGCATACCAGAAACACAAAATGTACACACACCCAAATATAATACCGCAAAAATATACACACACACACAAACCACCATACACAATACACAAACACAAACAAACAACAAGCTATACACAACTTTATTTACAACTCAATAACAACACACAAACACAAACAAACATCAACAACAACAGACAAACAAATACAAACAACACACAAACAAATACAAACAACACACACAAACAAATACAAACAACACACAAACAAACAAACCCAACAACAACAATACACCAACAATTAACACACACAAAAACTAGTTTTTTTTTACCAAAACACCATACCATCCATAAAAACACACAACCAACAGTGGGTGGGGTGGTTTGTGTGACTTAGTTATTTTGTTTGTGCTTGTTGTTTGTTTTGTCGGCTGTGCAGTGTATTTGTGGGGGGGGGGGTGTTTCCCCCCCCCCTGGTGTGAGTGTGTGAGTGTGTTTGAATGTTTTGTTATGTTGTGTGTTTTGTGTTTGTTTTTGTGTTTGTTTTGTTTGGTATGGTTGTTTGTTGTGTATTTGTGTGTGTTTTGATGTTTGGGCGGAGATTATATTAAGATAGGATGTGAGGGTATGTTTGTGTGGAGAGTCTAGATATATGATATGGCATATGACATATGTGGTATCAAGGTTTGCTAGAAGGGTGTTAGAGGCATAAGTGGTTGTGGTGTGGTTAGAGAGTGTGATGGTTGTGTGGATAGTCTATATATAGTTATATAGGATATGAGGGTATGGTGTGTATTTGAGACATGCCTTATGTAGCAGTCACACTACGACGACAAGGGGGTGACGACAGCCCAGCGACTTGGATTTTGTGAAAACCCGATGACATATGCATATTCGGGCCAAGTTGGACGACAATCGGACGACATCCGGGCGACAGCCCGACGCCATCGGGATGACAGACGGGACGACAGCGGGACAACAGTGTCTGTGTGTGTGTGTCTCTGTGTCTGTGTGTGTGTCTCTATGTGTGTGTCTGTGTCTCTGTGTCTCTGTGTGTGTCTGTGTGTGTGACTCTGTGTCTCTGTGTGTGTCTCTATGTGTGTGTCTGTGTCTCTGTGTCTGTGTGTGTCTGAGTGTGTGTGTCTCTGTGTGTGTGTCTCTGTGTTTCTGTGTGTGTGTCTCTGTGTCTGTATCTGTGTGTGTGACTCTGTCTCTGTGTGTCTCTATGTGTGTATCTGTGTCTGTGTGTGTCTCTATGTGTGTGTCTGTGTGTGTCTCTGTGTGTGTCTGTGTGTGTGTGACTCTGTGTCTCTGTGTGTCTCTATGTGTGTGTATGTGTGTCTGTGTGTGTCTCTGTGTGTGTGTCTGTGTGTGTGTATGTGTGTGTCTGTGTGTGTCTGTGTGTGTGTCTGTGTGTGTGTCTCTGTGTGTGTCTCTGTGTTTATGTGTTTCTGTGTGTGTGTCTGTGTGTGTGTCTCTGTGTGTGTCTCTGTGTTTATGTGTGTCTGTGTGTGTCACTCTGTGTCTCTGTGTGTGTCTCTATGTGTGTGTCTGTTTCTCTGTGTCTGTGTGTGTCTCTGTGTGTGTCTCTGTGTGTGTCTCTGTGTTTCTTTGTGTCTGTGTGTGTTACTCTGTGTGTGTCTCTATGTGTGTCTCTGTGTGTCTCTATGTGTGTGTCTGTGTGTGTGACTATGTGTCTCTGTGTGTCTCTATGTGTGTGTATGTGTGTCTGTGTGTGTGTCTGTGTGTGTGTCTCTGTGTTTATGTGTGTCTGTATGTGTGACTCTGTGTCTCTGTGTGTGTCTCTATGTGTGTGTATGTGTCTCTGTGTCTGTGTGTGTCTCTGTGTGTGTCTCTGTGTGTGTCTCTGTGTTTTTGTGTGTGTATGTGTGTGTGACTCTATGTGTGTGTCTGTGTGTGTCTCTGTGTGTGTATGTGTGTGTGTGACTCTGTGTCTCTGTGGCTGTCGTCGCCCCTTATCGTCGTAATGTGACTGCTACATAAAGTCGGGCCGTCTAGAGTCGGGCCGTCTAAAGTCGGGCCGGCTAAAGTCAGGCCGAGGTAATGTCGAGCTGGTGTAAAGTCAAGCCCGGGTAAAGTCAAGCCCGGGTAAAGTCGAGCCGGGATAAAGTCAAGCTGGGCTAAAGTCGAGCCTGGGTAAAGTCGAGCCTGGGTCGAGTCGGCTAAGGTCGAGTCGGCTAAAGTTGGGCCGGCTAACTTCGGGCCAGCTAAAGTCGGGCCGTCTAAAGTCAGGCCGGCTAAAGTGGGGCCAGCTAAAGTCGGTCCGGCTAAAGTGGGGCCAGCTAAAGTCGGGCCATCTAAAGTCAGGTCGTCTAAAGTGGGGCAGGCTAAAGTCGGGCCGGGGTAATGTCAAGCTGGTGTAAAGTCGAGCAGGGTAAAGTCGAGCCTGGGTAAAATCGAACCGGGGTAAAGTCGAGCCGTGGTCGAGTCGGCTAAGGTCGAGTCGGCTAAAGTCGGGCTGGCTAAAGTCGGGCTGGCTAAAGGTGGGCCGGCTAAAGTCGGGCCTGCTAAAGTCGGGCCGGCTAAAGTCGGGCCGGCTAAAGTCGGGCCGGCTAAAGTCGGGCTGGCTAAAGTCGGGCCGGCTAAAATCGGGCCGGCTAAAGTCGGGCCGGCTAAAGTCGGCCAGGTGAAGTCGGGCAGGCTAAAGTCAGGCCTGCTAAAGTCGGGCCGGCTAAAGTCGGGCTGGCTAAAGTCGGGCCGGCTAAAGTCAGGCTGGCTAAAGTCAGGCCGGCTAAACTGGGGCTGGCTAAAGTCGGGCTGGCTAAAGTCGGGCCGTCTAAAATCGGGCCGGCTAAAGTCAGGCCGGCTAAAGTCGGTCCGGCTAAACTCAGGCTGGCTAAAGTCGGGCTGCCTAAAGTCGGGCCGTCTAAAATCGGGCCAGCTAAAGTAGGGCTGGCTAAAGTCGAGCCGGGGTAAAGTCGAGCTGGTGTAAAGTCGAGCCGGGGTAAAGTCGAGCTGGGGTAAAGTCGAGCCGGGGTAAAGTCGAGCCAGGGTAAAGTCGAGCCGGGGTAAACTCGAGCCGGGGTCAAGTCGAGCCTGGGTAAACCCAAATCTAAAGCCTCCACTACATTCAACTATGTTCATCTACGGCCACTAACGGCTATGTGACCACGGCATGCACGATGTGGAACGGTCATGGTTTTGTGCATATCAAAGAATGGTAGACTATGCTAGAGAACATTAAGACTAAGAGGTATATTCTACTACGTTCTACTACGTTCGAAATTCAGCCTCTAACGTACCACTCTTTTGAACATGTCCACAAATTAAATCGGAGATCACGGCTCACCCACGTTATTACCAAGTTAACGGCGATGTGAACAGGGCTTAAGAGGGCCAGGGGAGGCTGGTTGGTTGGTATAGTTTTACACCTGAGCAAGACCATACCAGAACGGGTACCGACTTGTGACAGCGCACTCATGCTGACTTTATAGTGCTGCCTCACTGGGAAATCAGGCCGCCGGCACCATGACCTGAGGTCCCACGCAGTCACATTATCCTGACAATGTGTGCCTAATTGTTGTCCTAACCTAGTAATGCCAAGCGCCAAGCAGCAACAAGTACCAATTTTATACATCATTGGTTTGACTCGACCAGGATCCAAACTTCCGACCTTCCACATCCACCAGTACTAAGGGCTACCACATTTCCAGACTGCACCCACCCACACATCCACACACACAACACACTAAGAAGCACCACATTCCACACTTCAACCCCACACACCCAGACTCCACACCCAGACTCCACACCACACTCCACACCACACTCCACACCACACTTTCACACTCAGCACGCACAAGTGGACGCGTGCAGAATCAGTAGCACACAGGCTTCCCATGCGGAAGGTCAGGAGTTCGAATCCCAGCCGAGTCAAACCAATGACTTAGAAAATTAATACTTGACACTACCTAGCCTGGCGCTCGGTATTACAAGGATATGGCAAGGACTGGTTCGCACAGTATCAGAATAATGTGACTGTGTGGGATATCGGGTCATAGTCCCGGCAGTCTGGTCTTCCAGTGGGGCAGCACTATAAAGTCACCATGAGTGCGTACTGTCACAATTTGGTACCCGTCCTGATATCACTTTAGAATTTGCTAGGACATAAACAGTGATAAAACAACTACAATCAAACAAACATTACCACACTGCAACCCGATGCGTCCACACTCCACACTCCACACCACACATCCACACATATCCACACACACATGTCAAACTAAGAAGCACCACATTCCCACACTCCAACTCCACACTCCACACCACACCATACTCCACACCACACTCCACACCACACCAAACTTCCACCCATCTGCACATTCACACCGACACACACCATATAAGATGTTCCCCCCTCAGCACACCCCCACACCCCACACCAACACTCCACATCCACACGTCAACACACACACATCACACTAAAGCGCACCACCCACCCACATTATACACTCCACACCACACCACACACCACACTCCACACCACACCACACTCCACACCACACTCCACTCCACACCACATACCACACCACACAGCACACCACACTCCACCACACTGCACACCACATTCCATACCACACACCACACTCCAAACTTCATGCCACATACCACACTCCACACCACACACCACACCACCCACCACACTCCAAGCTTCACACTACATACCACACTCCACACCACACTGAAGACCACACCACACCATTCACCACACTCCACACCAAACTACACACCACACACCACACCACACTCCACACCAAACTTCACACCACATATGACACTCCACACCACACACCACACCACACCACACGCCACACTCCACACTACATTCCACACCACACACCACACACACCACACTCCCCATCAAACACTAAGATGCGCCACACACAGTCCAACCACCACACATCCACCCCCACGCACTCCACCCCCCAGCACACCCACCTTCCCTTCCACCCCCATCCTCCCCACCCACACAACTCATCCACAACTGTCTCCACGCCACCACGCCACCACCCTCGATACACACACCAACACCGACACACCTACCAGGTCTCTATAACTGACAGCCCGCGTCCCCTTCATTCATAGTCTCGTCCCATCTCCTCCAACACACCCGGTCCCACCTCCCTCAGTCCCTGCCACCATGAGGCTGCTCCTTCTGTTGACCGTGTTCTCAGCCGTCACCGCTGGCACCAATACTCTGGATCGGGCCGACATCAAAGCCATAATCGAGGAGGCCATCGAGAAGAGAGATTCGAACTCCCTGTTAGAGGAGAGGTGAGCTGGTAGTGTTTACATAATATATCATCTGGACATTATTGGTTTTAACAGTGATATGTTCTATTAATTCAGGTTCTATTACTTCAACCTCCATGTAGTAGCCCATGAATATGCCATAAGCTGCTGACCTTTTATAAAGCCATCATCAATCAATCAATTAATCACTTAATCCTGTTATGCAGCAATAAATGTTTAACTCCTTGACCTTCCGCACGAGAAGTCTTCGCTCTAATTCGGCTACCGCGTCCAGTTGCAAGTAATATATGTTAAAGCCGAGTGACAAGACCTTTAAATGAATCACTAACGAAACTATGCAATATTTGTGGAATGTAAAAAAACCGACCACTTTACCAGTTGGCCTAGTATAGATGCCAGTGCCGATGTTTGCCTGGTGGACTTCACCATGTTATTCACTTAGAAACGCGTTGCATCGGGTTCAACATTCTGGTATCCAGTTAACACCCGATGCAACCCCCTTTCCCTAGATCAGTGTACAGTAAAACCTCTCTAAATCGACAGACCGTGGGACCGACTTTAAATGGTTAATTTAAGGAGGTGGTAGGTTTAGGGAGTTTTTAAAAATTGTTTACTGGTATTTTATGGATGATCGTTTGGGACCCAAATAAAGCAAACAATATAGGGGAGTTGGCTATCTGCGGAGGTGGTCGGTTAGAGAGGTTTTTCTGTATTACTAAACAGTTTTCAGTAATAAAATGTTTCTGGCATGTGGTTAATCGGTGCTGGTTTTGTCATATGTGTCCAATCGTGATATTTATTTATGGTCATCTCATGAACTTTCCCATTGTCAGGTGGGAAAAATCGCTGGAACCAGTTTTGGCCGCTTTGGCGGAGCGGGCAAAGAACTTCGTCAGTGGCCACAAGGACGAGTTTGACGAACTGTCAGAGAAGACCGAGGCAGCTGGGGCGGTGCTGGTAATGTGTCTACTAGACTATATATCACAATTTCTCGATGCGACCAATATAACACACGCGGTGCCCATATTTAAAGTTGCATAATTCAACTGGTTTTAATTTCTGCCATATTGTTTTAGATAAATATATTGCGATGACTAATATAATATACATCAGTTTAGTTTGGAATAACTATATACATACACAGTGTAGGTTCAACAACTATATAATACAGAGCTTGTACAGAATCCTGGTCATGGAACCAGTGTTGTGGGATTGATCAAAATGGGAAATATTGTGCTTAGAGTGGGAATCAAATCAACATCTCTTGCATTCCGGGTCAGTGTGCCAAAGATTACACCACCTTGGTTCCCTGATGTCACCACCACCTGCTTATGTGGTTCCTTGACTGAGAGGTCATTACAGACTACTCCACTAGCAACTACAATAGGCCTCGCATTATCAAGGGCCGTGCACTAATTGCTTGCAAGCTCTCAGTTGATACCTACATGTAGGTAATACTATTACTGAAATGTCAGACATATTTGTTGTATTATCTGGCTGTATAGCAAATGAAAAAAATTAAATACTTTACTGTGCAAGTATGCGATTCATGTGTTTAAATATCTTATATCTAGTTGTTTAACTTAGGGCCCCTTTACAACATATGCTACAAAATACAATGTATGCCCCGCAATAGCCTAATCTGGCCTTGGAAGGGGGGTGGGGGGGTCCTCACATTTTGCAAATCAAAATTCAAAAAAACACCAAAACCTAGCCATGTTCTATGCTAGCATCTGCACCTGGAAAAAATAAATAAAGATTAACAAAATGAGAAAATCGTAACAAAATGTGATATGTGCTGGAATACTCTAATATGGAACTCCAAGTGACATTGTCGATTTATAACATAGAATATATTACTGTAATATAGAACTCCAAGTGAATTGGTCACTTTCTAATATAGAATATGTCACTGTAATATGGAACTCCAAGTGGCTTAGTCAGTTTATAATGTCGAATATATCACTGTAATATGGAACTCCAAGTGGCTTAGTTGGTTTATAGCATAGAATATATCTCTGTATTATGGAACTCCAAGTGAATTAGGCACATCTAATATGGAATATATTTAGTATAAGCATTTATACAAATATTATTAGGATGTAACCGTCTTACTAGTTTGCTTGTCGCAGTTAGGGTTTGAACCCGCACACTTCATATCAGGGTACGGGCATTGATGTGGCAGTTACAGCAGCCTGGTGCGCAGCTGGCCTGCTCCTAGGTATGCGTTTGGTGCACTTTCTCCAGCGTCCATCGGTAATCCCCTGCATTGGGCGCATTTGATTCCAAACTCTAGCTTTAAGTTTTCTTTTGTGAATAAACAGGTAGGTCTTTTGGGCCAGCCAGAGTGTCTACTCAATCCAGCTACTTATGTCTTCTCTTGTGCAATAACTAATACTATCCCCATAATATGGAACTCCAAGTGAATTAGCCGCTTTCTGATATAGAATATATCACTCTAATATGGAACTCCAAGTGACATCGTCCATTTACAACACACAATATATCACTGTACTGTGGAATTTCAGGTGGATTACCACTTTCTAATGTAGAATATATCACTGTAATATGAAACTCCAAGTAAATTAGCCGCTTTCTAATGCCTGGAATATATCACTGTAATATGGAACTCCAAGTGAATTAGCTGGTTTATATAACTGGTGATACATTCTTGTTGGTTAAATACATAATTATGAGCGGTATAGCCTGGAGGCAACTCTTTAAGGTAGTATACGACTATGGTCCCAATTACCATATCACTGTTATTCGCTTCACTTAAATAATTGACCTACTTAATTCTATTTGACTGACCTAAATAATTCCTTATATTGTTGGTGTAGTTGGTTTATGTTTTTATGCCATAGCAACACCCACCGTCATATCAGGATGGGTACTGACTCATTACAGTGTGCACTTATGATGTCTTTATAGTGCTGCCCCTCCAGAAGACCCAACCACTGGCACCATAGCCAGATATCTCATTCAGTCAGAGTATTCTGATACTGAGCAAACCAGTCCTTGCCTTAGCCTCTTCATGTCGAGTGCCAGCCTAGGCAGCAACATGTATCAATCGTGTAAGTCATTGGTTTGACCCCCCATCACATGCCTAAGACCAGAAGGGATGGCCGAATGAGTTAGAACGTTCGTCTCCCTTGGTGGTAGATCGTGGGGTCGTGGGTTTGAACCCTCGTCGAGTCAAACCAATGACTTAAAAATTAATACTTGTCGCTTCCTAGCCAGGCGCTCGGCATTATTAGGACAGGCCAAGGACTGGTGTGCTCAGTGTCAGGATAATGTGACTGAGTGGGATACCAGGTCGTGGTGCCGGCGGCCTGGTTTCCCAGTGGGACAGCACTATAAAGTCGCCATGAGTGCACACTGTCACAAGTCGGTACCCGTCCTAATATGATCTTAGATGTTGCTAGGACGTAAAACAACAACAACAAACAAACAAAACAAACTGACATGCCGAATGGCCATCCCATCTTGTAATTCCTGAGGTATCATCTTCAATGTGCTGCAGACAACTATGTGCAATGTGGAAATGCCAAAATGATTCTCCCATTTCAATAGCGCCTTAAGCACTGGATGCTTCCTGAATTGGGTGCATTCAAGGTAGAACACAGTGGCCGCCTAGATAAAGATGTCAAGGAATGGCAGTAAATAGACAGATAAATGGCACAAACTCATTAAATAGCCATACTTTATAGTTTGTTGGATGAGAGTGGGAAACCATTGCTGATGATGCCCCATAGGTGAATTGATCTCGCAGTTGTCTGCACTTATATCTGATGCGCGAAAAGGAAGAAAGCAAAGCGGGAGTGGAAATAAGGCGTTTATTGGACGCCTCAACAGGAAGAGTATACAGAGGAACAAAACAAGTAAGAAGGGTGCTCATGAGGAGCAGAGGCACAGTGACAATGGGCTCATGAGGAGCGGCAACAGTGAATGTACAGGGGGCCCTTAGGGGGCAGAGTCAGAGTTTGTAAGTCAGTGAGGGGGTGCCGAGGAGCCCTCCACCAAGGCGGAGGAGAGGGCTCGCGGCGCGCCCGAGGGTGCGAGGCGGGGCACGTAGGAGTGCACCGCCCCGGAGGTCCAGGTGCCCTGGGCCATGATCTCCACGAGGGGAACCCCGGCGCGTTGGCAGGCTTGGGCGGCGCCTCGGCAGAGGCTGTGGAGGGTGAACGCCTCGGGCGCCGGCACCCCCTGGGCCTGCAGGGCCCCTCGCAGGAGCGCAGTGAGGGAGCGCGGGTCGAGGGGGCGGCCGGAAGGCATGAGGAAGGCCGGCGCGTCCGGGGCGGCGGGGCATAGGGTGACGGCGCCTTCCCAGGCCGACACGGGGCAGAGGGCAGACCCCGGGATGGCAGGGACGAAGAGGGCGACCGCGCCCGAGGGGCCGGAGATAGTCTTTGAGCTCCTGATGATGAGGCGGAGCCCTCCGGGCGCGGGGCGGCCGTCGTCGCGGGTGAGTGTGTGGGGGCCGCCCCACCCCTCGGGACTCGGGGCCAGGAGGTTGGACTGCCGCAGCATCCCGAAGTACCCGAGGAGCAGCGCGGCCTGAGGGATGAGGGAGGCGGGGCCCGCTCGCGTGAGGTGAGTGATGGCGAGAGCGAGCTGGTGCGGAGAGAGGCCGTCAAAGGCCTGGCACGCCCTCAGGTAGGAGCCCTCACACCCGATAAAGTCATCGACGTAGACGAGGGCGTGGAAGCCCTCGCGCCGAATAATCCAGGCCACCGCCGAGGTGACGTGAACGCACGCCGCGCCCGAGGAGCGGCACCCGAAGGGGAGGGCGAGGTCCACATACGTTTTCCCGTTGAGGCAGATGCTGTAGAGAGGGCAGGAGAGCGGGTCGGCACGGAGCTGGCGGTAGGCCCGGGATATATCCGCCGACCAGACGTAGGCCCCAATGCCTTCGGTGATGAGGCGGCGACCCACGTCGGCGACGGAAGGGAGGGTGTAGGTGTTCCCCGAGGTACTCCCGCCGGGGGATGCCCGAGTTCACGCTGGCGCCTCGGGGATAGGACAGGTCGACGATGACCCGCCTCTTTCCCGAGTCGGACTTGGGGCGGGTCATCATGGGCGAGACCTGCGTCCAGGGGCTAAAGGGGGGGACCGTAAAGGGGCCGATGAGGGCGCCGAGGGCCAGCTCCTTGTCGACGAAGTCCTGGACATGGGTGAGATAGTCGGGGGGCTCACGGTGGTTGGAGAAGGAAGGGCGGGGGGGGGTCGAGGCGGAGGAATTGGCAGGGAAACCGAACTCGAGCAAGTCGAGGACGGCCGGGTCAGGGTAGCCCTGGAGGCGGGATCGCCAGGCAGGGACGTGGAGGCCTGAAGGGAGGGGGATGCGGGCGGCCAAAAAATTAGGTAGGCCCGCTTCCCGGAGGGCGGTGTAGGTACGGTCAAAGGCAGGGTACCGGGCCCACGCCTCGCCGGAGGTGTGGGGCCAGGTAGAGAGGATGGTGGGGCGGTACTGGGAGGGGGTAGGGCCGCAGGAGGGGGCGGCGGGGAGGGTGGCCTGAAGGTGGGGGTCGATGACGTCGACAGTGGGCTCGTCGAGGGTGGGCGCCGAGGCGGGGGGGGGTTTGGGGGGGAGGGGGAGGGCTGGAGTCTGGAGTGCAGTAGTCATCACTGACCTCTAAGGCAAGCAGCCACATAGACAGGTAGGCGTGGATAGGGCGATCGGGAGGGTGATCGTCGGGGGGGCAGAGGAAGGCAGTGTCGCTGGGGTCGAGGTGGACGTCCGGGTCGAGGGTGTTGGTGAGCAGCGGGTGCTGGGAGGCGTTGAGAGCCTTAGGGGCGGGGTGATGGTCCCCGGCTGGAGGAGTGGTGCAGACGAGGTCGGCGCCGAGGCGGCGGGCAGGCCGCGCCTCGGGGGAGCTGATGGTGCTCCGGTGGGCCTCCGGCTGAGGGCCGGGGGCGGTATCAGGGGGGCTGGTTGGCGTTCTGGTTGAGGGGGCGGCTTTTTCGTGATCAGTGGGCCGGTTAGGGGCCTCCGGGCCGGTCGGGAGGTGCCGGCTTACTGAAAATCCGGCGAGGTGGCAGGTGCCGCGCGCTCACGTGCGCGTTTCGCCATGCATACATCCTCGCTGTGCATGGTGAGGACTTTACGTACATTGGCGCAGTACGCACACGTGTGGCGCTGCTTGGTGGCACCCTGGCCGTGAACCTCCCCCGGGGTGGCTTGGGTGCATGATGTGGGGTCCCGGTTCCACGAATTGCAGGGCGCCCCGTGGAGGTCCCTGCTGTAGGGCACCCAGGTATCGATCTGGGCGCGGGGCTGGGGCCGGGGTCTGGCTGGGTCTGCGGGGCGGGCTGGTGTATTGGCTGCTTGGGCGGGAATGGCGATGGATTGGACCCTTAGGAGGTTGAGGGCAACCGGATCATGCCACCCGTGGGGGAGCCTCCCGTCCGCTATCCAAGTGAACACCGTCTCGGAGTAACGGCGGACGGTCGGCCACGGGTAGATCAGGTTGTCCCTCAAGACGGTGAGGTGGTGGTGGTGTAGGCCCTGGACGTAGTGGGCGGGGAAGTTGGGGTGGTCGATGAGGGTGAGAAGGGCGAGGCTATACTCGTCTTTCGTTGCCTCGCCCCTCTTCACCGGCTTCCTCTCGGACCCCCTCTCCACTAGATCTGAGGGGAAGATGTAGTCTGCTGGAATACCTTGGCGCCTCAGTATTTCCCACACGGCGTCGGCTGCGGAAGTGGGGGTGTTCTGGGTCGGCTCATCGTAGTATGCAGGCGGCGGAGCAGGGGGCGGCTTGGCTGGCAAGGTGGTGGTACCTCTCGTACTGGGGGTGGGCCGCCCCGGGGTCCGGCCGGGGCGCCGGGGCGGGCGCTGTGGTGTAGGCGGTCTGGCGTCTTGGTGCAGGGGAGGGCGTCTCCGGCGGGGGGCGGGCGCCCCCCGACTCCAGGGCGTCCATGCGGGCGTCCATGCGGGCTGCAGTCTGGCGCTGCTCGGTCTGGAGGCGCTGGAGGGCCTCCAAGATCGCCGTCGTGTCGGCGCCCGAGGAGCGGTCCGAGGGTGCCGAGGGGGACGCCGGGGCCGAGGAGGGTGACTCGTCCCGCCGTGCGCTTGAAGACGGTCCCGGTGTGGCCGGGGCGGTCGCCCGGGAGCCCTTGCGGCCTTTTCCTTTTCCTGGCATGCTTGCGGCCTGAGGAGTAGCAGCGGTCCGAGGTGGAGTCGGCGTGGTGAAGAGCCAAAGTAGAGAAATGCTGGACAGGAGGAGGCAGGCAGGCGAGTGACTGAGGGAGGCCGGCGGGCAGCCTTATAAGGGAGGGCTGGAGGGCGACAGCAGGTGAGGTGTGAATGCAGCCGGCCGGGGGGAGGGCGAGGGAGAGGTGAGCAGCGGGCGTCGGGTGAGGCGAGAATGCTGCGCGACAGCCCGGGGCGGGGGAGGGAGAAGGGGGGGGGGCAGCGGCGTCGGGGGAGGCGCGAATGCTGCGCGACAGCCCGGGGCGGGGGAGGGTCTCTTCCTTTCCTTGCATCATCCGCAATGCTACGCATTATGACCAAGGCAATTTGGATAGGGTGATTGCATTAGGGAGCCTAGGTAGTGTAATAGTTAGCATGCTAGCCCTGGATTGACAAGAAACATCGGTTTGAGTCATGCTCTAGGCACAATGTTTCCTATTTTCGTCACCCCCATGACATTGGTTGCTGTGGCCTGGATCCTGTACAGGCTATGTGATATAGGGTCATTGAACTAGCCATGTGTATGGGATATGCAAGTCAACCGCTTTATGGACTTACACCATTTCAACGCCTTGCAAATGCATGAGGACGAGTGCAGTAGTCATCACTGACCTCTAAGGCAAGCAGCCACATAGACAGGTAGGCGTGGATGGGGCGATTGCATCAGGGAGCCTAGATAGTGTAATGGTTAGCATCCTAGCCCCAGATTGGCAAGAAGTGTGAGGATTTACCTGCAGAGAGCGTTTTAGGTAGTATTCTATGTTGGTACAAAAGTGGATCTATCTAAACACAGCGTAGCCACAAACACGCCCCACCCAACCCCGACCACCACGCCTGGTGCATCGGTGCATAATTCCCGAATTGTGGTTGATTCGGCGAGGGGAGCCGGGTAACCACCACGCCCCAAGCGAGTTGGACGAACATCAACCGAAACCTCCCCCTGCACCTAGCCATTCAGTTTCGATCCTACATGACTGCAACATTCAATCCAATAACTAGCGACCCCGACTCCACCCACGGCACCCACGATACACCACTCAAGTTAAAAACGACATAAACTGAAAGAACAACATGCAGAGAACCCGATGAACGTCACGACCGGTCGGTAGGCCCGGGAAGCGCATGGCTCGGAGACCCCCCCCCCCCCTGAGCAAGAGCAGATCGAGTTTACTCCGCAAGATGGCAGCGACGCCGCGTCCCCCGTGTACCGGCGGCCTGCCACCGCCCCTCCTCGGAAGCCCCCGACCCCCGCGAAGCCGAAGCGAGCCACGACCGCCTCCAAGGCCACAAAACGGCAGGAGGAAATGATGGTGCGGATGCAGGACACTATGGAGCCTATGGAGGCGAGATGGAAGCGTGTCGAGCAGCACTTCCTATTGCAGGAGAAGGCGCTTGCGGAGGCAGTGGCGAGCACGCCAGCCCCGGCCGCTATCCACGACCGACACCGACCGGCGGGAGCGCCCCCGGAGGCGGACTACCCCAGCTCCCAGTACCGAGGGCCGGACTCACCCCCGCCCCTGGACCGCGTCCTCATACTCCCCGGCCTACTTCCCGGGCGAGCTGGAGGGCGACATCCTGGAGGCGGACGTCTCATGGGAAACCAAATACATTTTTCCTTATGACCTGGTAGAGAGGGGGTATGAGGGAAAGTCCATTAAGAAGGGGGATGCCACTTGGGAAGAGTATACGCTCGGCCTGAAGCGCCTAGAAACCCAGCGCGGCTTCCTTATGGCCCTCTCAGCCCACCAAGAAGCCGTGGCACAGGACAACTGCTCTCTTCCTTGGACAATAGTGCGCAGGTACTCGGAGGAGATCTTTACCCGCATATCCGACGGCCGCCTCCCCATGGGATGGAGGGACGCCGCCGCCCTAACGGCTGTACGCCTAGAGGTGATCGCTCTGGCCGGACACACCACGGCGGTGGCGAATGGCACAGCGGCCGATGCCACCAAGGCGCAGAAGGTGGCAGTGGAAGCCCAGAGCCTGTATGACAGGGCGGCAATGGGCGCACCGTGTACGGCTTGGAACCGCGAATCCGACTCCTGTGACAAAGTTGCAAAGGGAGAATCACACGGCATGGGAAGCCAGAAGCTGGCACACGTATGTGGATACTGCGCCAACGTGCGGCGAATAGTGGCTAACCATGTGGAGGCGGCGTGTTACTCCAAGCGATCCAGAGAGAAGGGGGTGGTTAAGAAGTCCTCTGCATTTTTTTTTACGGCCGGTGGGGCCTCCGCCACCCCCGCCCACATACCGCTGATTGACCATGGTGCATCCCCGGACTATGAAACGCCGCACGGCACCCATGGCGCCCATGGTAACAAAGTCCCTAACACTGTTGACATTCAGGCAATGCAGCCATATGCCTTCCTGCCTCATTCCGATATCCCCCGTGATGTCACTTTGGACACTCCCCGTGATGTTAGTGCCGCTGCTGTTTCCCGACCTGGGCATTCCGGCGATGCCGCCCGCAGGGTACAGGCCACGGGAAACCCCCTAATTTGCATACCCGGCCGGCTGGTTCCCCGGCGGCGGGCCGCACTGCTGTGGGACGCGGGGTGGAGCCGCCCAGCGACCTTCCGACGGGCGGCGGTGGGGAGCTCCCTAATTTGCATGGATGCCCCGCTGGTGCCCGGCGCAAGCCCCCGGCCCAGCAGCGTTATGCAGTGGCGAAACCCTCCATGACGTCACATGCGCCCACCAGACAATAACAAAAACATCTGACCTGTCGACCTGATGGGCCTCTTAGAGCCCGTCGATGATGTGATCGACGTCCTACTCCAGCAGTCGCTCCCGGTCGAGCCGCACTGCGGCCCGTCATCTCACGGCTATAGGCACACGCTGGACGTGATATGGCCCATAACATCCGGCTCTGTGTGGCGGTGGTACCCCGACTACACGGCGGCATACGACGCCGCCCGGGCGGCGGCCGTCCGAAACTTTTTGGCCGCCCGCGTCCCCCTCCCTTCTGGCTTGAAGATCGACGCGGAGGAGGGCGTTAGCCGACTACCTGGACATTACCTTGGTCGACCAGCTGGAGTTTCGCTTCCCAGCGAATTACACTGCATCCAGACTTCCCACGCCCACATACCACAACCACCGGGAAGACTCCAGCCACGCGCACTTCGTGGCAGAGTATGTGGCCCGGTAGCTCGAGCTGGGCACCCTCCTGGACCCCTTCGACGTCCCCCCCTTCTCGCCCTGGACGCAGTACAGCCCCATCATGGTGAAGACCAAGGCAACCCCCGACAAGAGACGCATCATTGTCGACCTGTCGTACCCGCCTGGCAAGAGCGTCAATGCGGGCATTCCTCAGGGAGAGTACACCCTCCCCTCGGTCACTGACCTCGGCCTGAGGCTAGTGCGCGAGGGCCAAGGGGCCTACTCTTGGACCGCGGACGTCTCCCGGGCATATCGACAGCTCCACGCGGACCAATTATCCGTGGCGCTCTTCTGCATCACGGTCGATGACCGGCTCTACGTCAACATCGTGCTGCCCTTCGGCTGCAGGACCTCGGGGGCCGCCTGCGTCCGCGTCACCTCGGCCATTTCCTGGCTAATTGCGCGCGACGACTTCTTCGCGCTTGTCTATGTCAACGATTTCGTTGGCTGCGAGGCCTCTTACCTTCGGGCCTGCCAGGCCTTGGACGCCCTCATGGCACTGTGGGCGGGGTTGGGCATCGACCTCACCCCTGACAAGTGCTGTGTCCCCGCGGTGAAGTTGACCTGGCTGTGATTCAAGGTCTGCTCGCAGCGGATGGCCCACATCAGCAGGTGCATCCTGGCGGTGCGCAAATCCATGTGTTGCCTCCTGCGGAGCCTGCGCTCCCTCCTCCCCCGGCATCGCCAACGTGGACCTCGACCTGCGGAAAGATGTCCGATGGTTTTACGACTACACCTCCGAGGGCAATGGGCTCTACCTCCGGCCGGTCCCTGCTCAGCCAACTTGGACCAACTTGGACCATCGAATGCGACTCCTGCCTCACCAGCCGGGGCGCCTTCTCCCCCGAGCGCTGCTCGAATCGGCGCATAATTTCTGAATTGTGGGCTGGATGAACATCAACCGAAACCTTCCCCCGCACCTAGCCATTCGGTTTCGATCCTACATGACTGCAACATTCACCACACCCACCCGCCCTCTTTTTAAGGACTACTCCGTAGGGTCGGCTCCGGCGGCCTCAGAGCTCCCGGCGATCGGGAAGGCCCCCCTCGACATCGACACCCTGGACTGATTCCTGCGTTGCACCTTCTACCCTAAATAAAATATTCTTTCTTCCCACATAAGTCTCCGGCTTCCCGTACTCGAATCATCCTGTGTGCCCACTGAGTGCCTGAACCATCATGATGCATATGTGGGAAGGAGGCGTAATACACTTGTTGGACGGAGGCCACAATTCCCAGCGACACAAAGTTTCCAGGGTGCGTTGATTGGTCATTGAATGCCCTTATATTGTGACAGTATCATTGTTACTGGGCTTCTTGGTCCCAGAGGGAACTTATTACGCAGCCCTCATCGTCGAATCTCTGCAGAAATGCAGAATAGCTTTATATCGCGCTATGCTAATAAATCATCACCGCATTTATAGCTTCATAGTTAGAGCATGTATATGTATTATTTATATATATATATATGAATGAAGGGTTCATGCACAAATCTCCATAAGTGCCAATTCAAAAATTGACTTACAATTTGTATAATGTACCTGAAGGTGGGTGGTGGATGACCCCGGGGGTTTCATGACATCCCGATCACATGATACAGATCCAGGTGCCTTATTTAATGGTACTTGGCCATAGGAAGAATTGGTCGTAATGCTCGCATTGCGGTTGATGCGAGGCGAGGGAGGGCGCCCCCCCCCCTCTCTCCTCTCTTTCCTCCAGCCGTTGGCTCTTAAATAAACCCCCCCGCTCCTTCCCTTATAACCGCCTCCAGCCTCGCCTCGGGCCACTCGCCTTCCTGCCTCCACACACTCCGCTCCTCCTACCCTTTTTTCTTTGGCTCTCTCTCTCCACGCCGCATCATGCCTAACGGACGAGGCCGGGGGAGGCGCGCCGCCTGCAGGGAGGCGCAGCGCATCTCCGAGGCGGGATCGACCGGATCGACACACTCATCCGCGCCCTCCTCGCCCCCTCAGGCCGCCTCGCTCCCGAGGTCCGTCCCCGGCGACCCCCCCTTCGGAATGGGGGCGCACCATGCAGGCGACTCTACTCTACTGGAGCGCATGATGGCAAGACTCAAGATAATTGACGCCCGGGACGAGCGCGGAGCCGCGCCTCATCACGCCCCCGCCCCGGTCGCCGCGCCCTCGCCGGCGCCGCCTCAGCAGATCGACCCCACACTGTGGGGGGGGCCTACCCGCCTCCGCCGCCCCTGCCAGCGGCTCCAGGGGCCATCCATCCCGACTACCTCCGCTTCACCAGGGGAGGGGCATCCGCCTCTCAGCACTCGGAGGCCCCGCCCGCCCTGCACTACCGCGATGCCCACGCGCACTCGGCCACCTCCGCAGCCGACGCGGTCCGGGAAATCCTCGACTCAGCCGACACTCACAACGCCGGTCGACGGAAAGGTATTTCCCCCCACTACATCTTCCCTTGTGATCTAATAGAACGGGGGGCGGAGAGGAAGGCGGTGAAGCGAGGGGAGGCCACCAAGGACGAATACACCCTCGCCCTCCGCATGCTGGGGGCCCACCCCGCCTTCCCCGCCCACTCCCTTCCCGGGCTCAGCCACCACGCCCTCACCATCCACCGAGACAATCTCGTCCACCCCTGGGCTACCGTCCGCCGTTATTCGGAGACGGTATTTACATGGATCGCGCCCAACCGCCACCGCTCTCTCATCCCCGCCGACCACCCGGCCCCCCCCCGCCTCGGCCTTACCACAGGCCCCGCCGTCTCTCTCTCATCTCCACCCACCACCCGGCCACCCCACGGTCTACCACAAGCCTCGCCCCCCCCGCCCCCGCCCCCCCACACCCTCCCCCGCCGACACAGCCTACCTCACCCATCTCCCCGGCCTCCCCCCTCCGACGCCGACCCCCCCAGCCCTCCCCCCACCCCGCCCCCCTCCCCCACCTCCTTCGCCGCCCCCCTCAAACTCCCTCACCGCACCTCCTCCCCCCCCCCCCCCCCCCCCCCCCCCCCCAACACGCACCTCAGCGAGCACATCTCTGACGTGGTTCAACCCCACATATCCAAGACACCTCTCCCCGCCGCCCCCTCCTGCGGCCCCTCCCCCCACCAATACCGCCCCACCCTCCTAGCCATCTGGCCCCACGCCTCTAGGGAGGCCTGGGCCCGCTACCCCACCTTCACCCGCGCATACGCCGCACTCAGGGAAGCGGGCCTCCCTAACTTTTTGGCCGCCTGCGTCCCCCTCCCCTCTGGCCTCCACATCCCCGCATGGCGCGACCGCCTCCGCGACTACCCCGACCGCGCCCTCCTCGACCTCATCGAGTTCGGGTTCCCCGCCAATTTCGCCGCCTCATCCCCCCCCCGCCCTACATTCACCAACCACCGCGAGCCCCCTGAGCACGCCCCCCACATAGAGACCTTCATAAAAACCGAGCACGCCCTCGGCGCCCTCGCGGGCCCCTTCACCGTCCCTCCCTTTCAAAAAACCAAACAAAAAACAAAATCAAACAACAAAAGATCACAAAAAACAAACTTCCCACTCAAAACATCAAAACAAACATCAAACAACTCCCTTCACCCCCTGGACTCAGGTCTCTCCCATGATGACCCGCCACAAATCTGACCCGGGCAAGAGGCGGGTCATCGTCGACCTCTCCTTTCCCCCCGGCGCCAGCGTCAATGCCGGTATCCCTCGCCGGGAATACCTCGGGAAACCCCACTCATACACCCTCCCCTCAGTCGCTGACCTCGGCCGCCGCCTCACGGGAGAGGGCCCCGGCGCATACCTCTGGTCCGCCGATATCTCCCGCGCATACCGGCAACTCCGCGCCGACCCCCTGGCCTGCCCCCTATACGGGATCACCCTCAACCAAAAAATATACATTGACCTCGCCCTCCCCTTTGGCTGCCGCTCCTCGGGCGCGGCCTGTGTCCGTGTAATGGCAGCCGTCGCCTGGATCATGAGGCGCGACGGTTTTCACACCCTCGTCTACGTCGATGACTTTGTCGGGTGCGAGGCCTCCTACCTCAAGGCCTGCCAGGCATTCGACGCTTTCCTCGCCCTCGCTGCCGCCCTCGGGCTCGACGTGGCGCCCGGGAAGTGCCACCCCCCCGCCGTCCGCCTCACCTAGCTAGGCTTCGCCCTCGACAGCGAGGCGATGACGGTTCGCATCGCCCCCGACAAAGTCGACGACCTCGTCCTCTCATGCGAGGCCCGCCTCACCTGCCCCGCCATAACTCGATGCGAGCTCCAGAGCCTCCTCGGGCGCTTGAACCACGTTGGGAGTTGCGTCCTCCCTGCCCGGAGGTTCATGAGTCGCCTCCTCGGGGCGCTCCGCCGCTGCTTCGGCTGCGCCTCGCTCACCCTCGACGACGACGCCTTCCGGGAACTGAGGTGGTTCGCCCTCTACGGCCGGGCCTCCAACGGCCTCCACCTCCTCCGGGCCCCGGCAGGGCGCGTCCACGTCATAGAGTGCGACTCCTGCCTCACGGGCGGGGGCGCCTTCTCTGCTACTCACTGTTACGCCCGAGGGTACACCTCCGACTTCCGGGCGCGGTTCCCCGACATCCATGAGTTGGAGGCGGTCAACCTCGTCATCGCACTCCGCGCCCTCATGCCTGACGACGTGGCGGGGGCCACCATCGTGATCAATACTGATAACATGGCCTCCGCCGCCTCCCTCACCTCGGGCCGCGCCCGCGATGCTACCCTCGGGACCTGCGCTTGGGAGCTCTGGCTCCTCGCGGCGACGGGATGCTTCACCCTCACCATCCTCCACAAGCCCGGGGCCGAGCTCGTCCTCGCCGACGCCCTCAGCCGCGCCCACCTCGACTGCCCCTGGGCCGAGGTGGCCCGCGCCGGCGTCGCCCGCCTGGGGCTCCGCAGCATATCGCCCTCACATGACGCCTTCCCCTTTAACCCCGGCCTCTGATGCAGGTTTTACCCCGGCCGAGGTGGAGGACGTCGCCCGCCTGCGCCTCGCTTCCTTGGCCCCCTCGACATGGAAGAACCGCCGACGCCAGGCCCGCGACTACGTCACCTACTGCGTCGCCCAAGGGCTCGCCCCCCTCAACCCCTCCGACTTCCAGATCGCCGCCTACACGGCCTCCCTCTATGCCCGTGGCCTCGCCCCGGCCTCCATTAAGAACGCCCTCTCCGGAGCGCGCACCTGGACCGGGGCGGCCGGAGGGTCAACCGCCGCCTTCGACTCTGCCCTCGCCAAGGACGTCTGCCGAGGTGGCGAGCGCGCCTCTACCCACGCCCCTCGCCAGGCGCCCCCTCTGACGCCTCGCCTCCTCGCCCTCGTCATATCTCACCTCGCCCTCGCGGGATCGGCCTCGCTCGTCCCTCGGGCCGCCCTCCTCCTCGGGTACTTTGGCATGCTGCGGCAGTCCAACCTGCTGTCGCCGAGTCCCGAGGGCTGGGGGGGCCCCCACACCATCACCCGCGGCGACGTCGCCCTCGCCCCCGGTGGCCTCCGGGTCACGGTCAGGACCTCCAAGACCATATCCGGGCCTGCGGGCGCCATCGCCCTATTCATCCCTGCTTGCCCGAGGCCGGGCCTCTGCCCTCTGGCCGCCTGGAACGCCGCCACCCGGCAGCGCCCCGCGCCTCGCGACGCCCCGGCCTTCATCATGCCCTCCGGTCGCCCCCTCGACCCACGCTCCCTCACCGCCCTCATGCGAGGCGCCCTTCGCGCCCAAGGCGTCCGGGGGGCCGAGGCGTTTACCCTCCACAGCCTACGCCGGGGCGCCGCCCAGGCCTGCCATGCCGCCGGAGTCGACATCTCCGACATCATGGCCCAGGGCACCTGGACCTCTGAGGCGGTACATGCATACGTGCCCCGCCTCGCCCCCTCGGCGGCCCCTCGAGCCCTCTCCTCTGTCTTGGTTGAGGGCTCCTCGGGCCCACCTCCCGCCAACTACTAACATTATCTGACATTGACACTTTATGATATTATACTTGATATCTCTCTGACTCCTCATTACTCATGATCCTGACATTTGACACTGTTATCATGACCATGCCTCATACATTATATTGTACTTACCTATTATTCATATTGCTCCTTATTACATTGAGCCATTACACTTCACATGCCTTATTCATGCTTGATTAATGTATATCCATGAAAGCCTTGGGCATTTCTGAATAAAATGCCCTCTTAATCCACTCTCGCCTCCTCGTCCTTCC